>JAPYZD010000647.1:0-30638 GCA_030522725.1 Ichneumoninae sp. B BG-2022a
AGCGTATGGAAGTGAATTTCGAAAAATTCACTTCCAAAAATCTAAATGCTATATAGCGCATGCGAGAGGAATTCGGAAATCATAAATTAATCCCATATGCTATATTCGTGAGATTTCGGCGTTCATAGCGTATCAGAGTGAATTCCGAAAAACGGAAGGATTTACTTTTAGTACTTCTAAAATCCAAAAAACGGAGGGATGTACTTATAAGATGAAGAAACGGAGGGTTGTACTTCTAAAATCCAAAAACGGAGGGATGTACTTCTAAAATAAAGAAACGAAAGGATGTACCTCTAAAATCAAGAAACCGAAGGATGTACTTCTAAAATCAAGAAACGGAAGGATAATTGGAGTGGAAGAACGCGCGTGTAATGTTTGCATCGCACGAAGTTTGAGATGGAAGAGGCGCATCGAGGATGGATTTTGTCGCGTGTATCATGTCTCCCAGTCGGAAATGTAGTCCCGCGGCTGCACGGAGCGTCGGTACTCGGTCCCGGTACTCGTCTGGCGCGGGGACCGGTTTCTCTCGACTGGTAGCCGAGGGAAGTATGAATTGCAAGATCGATTGTGTTTCCCGAGGCTCCAGGCCTGTGACCCTGAGACCGCGCGTCCGTTCAGGGTCGCGCTCGCTCTCACCGCGGTCGCGGTGGCGTCTCGAGCGCGGGGATTCGGTATCAGAAGAGAGACCAAAGAAGAGTGACCAAAGTGAAGGAGGGGGGAGAAGGAGGAGAGAAAGGGGGGGGGGGGGTAGGGAGGTCCGTAAGAGCCGGGCGTAATACGTGAAAGCCAGAAAGCCGCGCATCCAAACGCCGTGAAAACGCGGTTCTCAACATGCAGTCGGCTGGCGCACGTTGGCAGAGGCCCTCGACGGCCTGGACTGCTATCAGAAACTCCGAGCTGTTAAAGCGCCGAGCGGGTATAAAGTTCGGGCAGTGTGCGCTCGGCATCAACCGCCGATAGATCGGTCTCCGGCGCGCGCGTGCGTGACAAACGAAAATTTATTGTGGACACGAAATTTTCCCAACTTAGAACACGCACCGGTTGTCGGACCGAGGAGAGCCCGCCAGTGTTGCTTCTGCGTTGCGCCGAAGCCGTGTCGAGCCGAGCCTCAGAGCCCACACGTCCCCGCGACGACTTTGTCACGCCGGCCACGCACCCGCTGCAATCCACTCGAAGAACGAAACTTTTGTGATTCAATTTAAATTTAATTCTTTTTTTTTTTTTATTATTATTTTTTTTACGCACGGTACGTCGCGAGCGGCCGGGACAGGGGATCGCCCGCGCAGTTCGCTGGCCCCCTGTTGCATTCAGAGTGCCGGGCTCTTCTATCGCCGAGACGATTTTTTACTTTTGATAAACGGATTGATAAATTTTTTTAATTGATCATAAAAAAATAAGAAATGAATAAAATTTATCATAAAAAAAAATAAACAAATAAAATTGGTCGTGAAAAATAATAAATAAATTAAAGGAATTTTAATTAATTTGTGACCGGAAGTGCAGAGTAAAAGTAGCGATGAGTGTCCCCGGTAAGCAAGTGCAAAACGGTACGCACGAGTGCGACGACTACATGCGAATACCAGATACGAGAACTCGGTGGCAGACGTTGAAAGACGGGATCTACAATCCGACCGAGGGAACCGTATTCGGCAAGACCGGCAAGAAATGGGGTAATTATTTAAATCGTATACACCTCCGTATCCGGTCATTTATCGAGTCTCCACTCGTGAGCGCTTCGAGGCTGCGCGCGCACGCAGTTTCTGTCGCCATTCGGGTTCGTTTTTTTCAGTTTTTTTTGTCCCATGTTCATCCGCGATACTGTGTAAGTTGTTACTTAAATTTTCGTTATGCAACAAGTGAAACAGTTTGTAACACGTGTTGAGCGTGGCCCACGTGGACTGAGCGAGTTTACTATACTATAGAAATTTTATGAATGACGGAGAATGCCGAGCCGAATTTAAACAGCGACACGCCGATAGAATTTTTTTTTTTCACTTGTAAATTTCATGTACCGGGCTGGAAGTTTTTATGCAAAAACTGCTTCATTAAATTTAATGTACACCCGCGATGAAAAATGAATACACTTTATCATTGAAATTAAAGTAAATTATTAAAGTTAAAGTACTTCCAATGTTTTTAAGATACTAAACATTAATTTTTCATCACAATTTTACATGAAATTTAATATATCAGTTTTTTCATAAAAACTTCCAGTCCGGAACATTAAATTTTATACGAATTTTTTTGAGATTGTTTCTTTTTTCGCGCCATATTTATCGGCGATATTCTTTAAATTGTTAGTTAAATTTTCGTTACGCAATGAGTGAAACCGTTTGGGACCCATGCAGAGGGTAGACCCACGTGGACAGAGCGAGCTTACAGTACAGCAATTGTATGAACGACGGAGAATACCAGGACGAATTTAAACAGCGATAGGCCGATAGACGGCTACGTCATCGTCTTCCGTTTAAGATAAAGAAAAATCTTTATCAGCATTCAACGCTGTTATCCTTGTAATTCTGGGATAGTCCGAAGTTTCGACCGAACACGTGACCTTGCTCGGTGAATGTAGCTGATTTTTTGTTTACTTGCAACCGAAGGTCGACGGAGGAACATCTGTTGGCGAGATAGCTCGGAGTCGCGTTCGACGGGCCGAGGCCGGTGCTGTGCGCTTTGATGCGGCAAAGTACGATAATTACTTAATTAATAATCGAACGCTGATGATTTTGATGACGTTTTATGACCGGAATTTGTTGTATCGCGATTCGATTGCATTGATACAGTCGTCGTGCTGTTTATTGGCATTCGATTATGTTCGATGTGGGACAAAGTTGGCGCGATGGATAACCAATGTTTTCGGAACGAAAGTCGAAGATGCGTTGAACGAAACAGAAACAGAGGCACGCGCTGCGCCGACGATTATTTTTGCATGCTGTGATCGGACGCGCCGAAGCATTTTCGTCACTGTTATTCATTCCTCGTAATCTTCGCGAATCTATCGATTGTTGTTGTGCTAAATATATATTTATATACCGGCGGTTATGGTGACGTGCGCGCTTCGCGTGGATTCTATGATTCATAACATGTGGAAATCCTTTCCAGATGGAATGGAATTTGGGAATTTCGAAATCCATTTTACATGCTATAAAAATGAAAATTCTGAAATTATTGCATAGGACGAACCAACAACAAAAACCAGGAAGCAATATATATATATATATATATATAAACAAATATTTATATATTTGTATATATACAAAGATATATATCGGTTGATGGCCGTTCAAGATGAAAACGTGGAAATTATAATTTATTGTTTTATATCGCATGGAATTGTGAAAATTAAAGGTAGAGTTGAATAAACACTACAAAATGTTTGGACGTGAACAAAAATTATTCTTTGATTTTTTGCTTGGTAATTGGAGAAAGCTTTATTTTTCTCTCTCTCTGCATCACCACTTATGTTTCCTGATCAATAAAAAAATTCCCCGAATTATCCCGAACCTTCCTGACCTTCTTTTTATTACCTCGCATTTCAAGCAATTTCGGGTTTATCCAGACTGGTTTTTTTGCAGCCCGCTATCGAATTGTTTCCAGTTATTTTGATTTTCATTTTTAGGCTCGAAAGCCAGTCACATGAAAAAAAAAATGTATCTAGAATATCTACAGAAACACTAGTAAGGGGCGAAGCGCGATCTTTCTACAGAAAGGCAATTTAATAGCGGAGTTTTTCTGGCCTAGAGTTCAATTAACACCTCCCGTGCACAATTCGTTTTGGCTTTTTTGTTCACTACGCAACTTCCGACGTTGAGGAAACTCTATTCTCAGACAAGGCCGACAGTTTCGCAAAACCGACCAATCAATCGAAACTCACGTAGCCTCTAACAAAAAAATACTAAAACTAATCGATTTTAGTAATTTTTTCCAGAGGCAACGCGGTTTTCGATTAATTAGCAGGTCCCTCGTCATATTGCTTTGATATAAGGTTATGATTTATCGTAACAAAATCGAATTTATTGGTTCAAGCGAATTTCGTTTAATTTAAAAATGTTCAAGTTTATTTCGCTAAATTTTTATCCTCGTAACGAAGAATTACGCTATAACGACTATTCGTGGAAATCAATCGATATCGCATGTGTCTCTTGGTACCCGCGCATTGTATACGCACCCGAGCCACTTTGTATGCCATACAAATATCCACCTTGCCAGTTCGAGCCCGTCGTGTCGAGCTACAATTCAATCGATATTGGATAGAGTTCGATCGCTCGATAAGAGAAACATCAGACGCTGTACGTTCGCTCGGCTATCAATTTTTTCGAGCGTTGTCAGCAGCACCGAGCTCTGCAATCATTCTCATTATCACAGTTGAAACTCGATTATTTATCTTCATTTTTTTTTCTTCTCAACCTCGAACGGATCTTGCAACTGGAGACCTCTTTCCATCTTTACACGACTGAACTCTTGGAACGCTTCGTCGCTTCTGTGTCGGCGATCTAGTGTCAGAATGGCGTATAAACGTAGCTTCTACGTACTTCGTACGCCGCTTTTACCATTGATACGATCCTCCGGACAGTCGTTGTATTATCAGCGAAAAATAAAAATATATGCCGAGTTGCAAATGCGCAGAACCGATGTTACATTGCTTTGATAGCGATGTAGCGGGAAACCACGCCGGCTTCGTCGAACTAGCACAGTATAATTTGTACAACACGACACCCCGCAGATATTCGTGAGAGTCTGCTGATCGCACTAAAAGGACAAATTTTGATATATATGTTTTTTTTAGCGTTTTTCGCACGTACGGCTAATTCGATTTAATTAATTCTTAACAATATTCGCACGATAATTGACCGGCTGTGGGATATCCGAGTAAATGGAACGTACGACCGCGATGCAGTTGCAATGTTTATGGACCGATGGCATAATCGTCGGACGAAACGAACCAACGGGCGCCTACTCGAGATTCCTCGAAGAGTATTACGGATTAAAAAAAAACAAAAACAATGTTTGCGTGGCGAGCTGAGGAGAAAGGCGCGGTCAAGGACACCGCGTTACGCACGAGCGTGGCAAGACGGACTACTTTTTTACCTTTTATTTTTTTGTATTTGCACGATAATTGAAGGTCTGAATGATAGCCGAGTAAATAGGCCGGACGAGCGTGATGCAGTCGTAGCAATGTTTACGGATCGGCGGAACAATCATCGGACGAAGCGAGCCAATGAGAGCCGACTCGGGATTCCTCGAAGAGTATTACGGATAAAAAAAGAAAAGCAATGACCGATGTTTTCGGGCCTAGCCGATGAGGCGGAAGGCGTGGTCAAGGACTCCACGGTAGGAGCGAGCGGGGCAAGACGGACTATTTTTTTTGTAGGACATAAACAAAGAGAAATATCGTCTGAATTAGCCGAGCCGTCGGGAGAAATTCACAGCGACTAAAAATTTCCACGAGGCTCGCTCTATCTCTCGCTTACAACGGTCGGAATATTTTTAGATCGCGTTCCACGTAACTATGCGGAATTAGTGAGATATAGGCGCAACCGAACTGGCGTCACGCGATTATTTATCGTCGGGAAGTGACCCCTCGAAAAAAGGCCTGCGGTGCTTTCGAGGAGGGGGGTATCAATAATGATAAAAATATTTCTGTAACTTCCAGTGTACACAAGATTAGTGTGTGTACTAAGAGGATAAAGGTATGACAAGATATGATATTGACAAGAATTTTACAGCGCAAGATATATATATACTTGTGCCCCTGGGGGTTCGCGTGCTTCGCGCGCTCGCATGAAGAGTCTCCAAAAGACAATGTAAATAAGGCTGTGGCAGAAGCCCAAGGGGAGACAAGAATAATGAGCCCCCCTTAGAATATTTCGGCTGGCGATGGGTTCGTTTACAAAATTGAAAACTGAGCAAAAGAAAGCGGGTGACCTTATGTCCCACCTTGACGCAAAGAACTACCGTCGGAATGATAAAATCGGCCCAACGTTTTCAAACGACGTTGCCCCAATGATGGCTGCCGATATCCAGCCGACGTTGAATACAAAATCTTAACAAGCAATAAAAAAAAAAATTTTTTATCGGTCGGCACGACATGCAAATGCTTTTTATCATTCTACAATCTTTTTTTATAGTTTTTTATTTTCACACATTACGATCATCAGAATAAATTTTTTAGTCGGTAATGGGGGACTCGAACCCGTGACCCCAGGACTGCTAGTCAACGCTCGGTTATCCACGCGGTTTTGCTTACCTTGAAGATTTGTTTACGAATCTTATACGAAAGCTGCATGTCTATAAAAGCTGCACGTCTGTTTAAGATTCACTTACTAATTGTTTTAAATTATCTAAGTTTTATTATTTCATTTGTTTTATTCACTTACATAACTTAAAGAAACTTAGACTGCTTGCATTACTGTAGATAACACTGTAATAAAGGAATCTGGAATAATAACAAAGGATTCAGCAGTCAGGCAAATTAAAAAAAAATCGCTGTTTACAAATATTTTATATTGAGCGCAGGCTCAACTCTGGTGACCAGCGTTTTGCGAGCTATTGAGCCCAACGTTGAAGTGATTATCAATCGACACTTTAGCCAATGCTGAGCATTAGTCGAGATCCGCTCATCGGCTGCCAACCGCACCTGGGTTTTCAAGTCCCTCCATTCTTGACACGGCGACGGCGACGCCGTCGAGATTTTTATGTATTATAGAGAGGTAGAGAGATATTTATGTATATATGTATGGGAGTCATGTTAGATTAGCTGGACTGTCGTACGTCGCGTGCGCCACAATAACTTCGACTCTGCTACGCTAAATAGAAGAAAGGGAAAAAAGCCAATCTCTTATCAACATAAAAAAATAGGAGACGTATTAAAGCTACCGGCGGTAGCTTTCTTATCGACGATAATGAGATAATCTCACGTGCGAGTTAGGTAAGTGCGTGCCTGCGTAGAGTTTCGTTTTCCGTACGGTATTTCGTAGCTCGTCCACGGGTTGTTTTTTTGTATTGTTTTTTTAACAAGTCCCTGACCCCATTGCGTGGCGAGGAAATGGAACGGGAACCGCTCTCGTGGAGCATCACGGTTCGCGAAGTCGTCACTACATATTAACACCTCGGTATGCCCGCTTGGATCGCAAAATATATTCAAGACCGATGGTTATCTTCGTCGACCATGCGACATCGTTAATGAAGTGCCGGACATGAAATAGTTGAACGAAACATTTTTTTCAATCGTTTGTAAGTTGAATTTATTAGTTGAATCGTCTACTGATAAAAAGCCGTGCCAAAAAAAATTTAGTTGATCCGAACATATTTTTTTTATCAGTGTAATCGATTCAATTAATTGATCGTCTAGTAAAAAGTATGTATGAAATATATGAAAGTGGCAAGTAGTCGTGACTCGGGCGCCTCGCGCCCTCACTATGGACTGTGGAATTTAGATTCCCATAGATTTACCGGAAGTTCGTCACCTCCAGCTTAAGAATCTTATTTTTAAACAGGAAATGACGTATTTCCGGTATGACGTCAATTCCGATCAAAACATGAGTTGTCCGGTCCGAAAGTGACGTATTTGTGGTCGAAAAATGATTTTTTGTACACGACGATAGTGCACCGCATTATTGTGGACAACTTACCCAGCTTACGTAATAAAACCAGAATAATATAGTAGAGTTATCAGGCGCTGGGATGGAGGCCCCTGGAGAGACTTTCAGTGCCTGGGGGACGACGGGAGGGGGGGGGGGCACTGAATTCTTGAAAATTGGGACAAACAAACAACTTTCCAATTTTATATATATAAAATATATATAAAGATATATATATCTTATATATTTCATATATATATTTTATATATGAAATATATTTTTTAGGTGAAAAATATATGTGTGTTCAAATATGTATTAATATATCTGTTCAAAATATGTTAATTTAAAACGCCGAGTTCAATGAGCAACGAATACGTTTATAAGTATAGTTGATTTTTTTTTGAGTATGCTAAGGGAGGGAATACGGTGAATGCCGCCAGTCGAGATCCCCTTCGTCGTAATCAAGGAGCGTTGACGCCCTTATCGGAGGGCGCCTGTTGCGATCCCAGGCTCTCAGATAACTCTGGCAATTACTCACGCTGGGTAACGCCGGTAAACATTGGACGCCGGTACCCACGTTATATCGATACACGTGTGTGCGTATGACGCGTGTCTGACCGATGAGATGAGCTGGCGTACAGGACGTCCAGGAAACTCGGTCGAGACAAATTAATTTTATCGAAGCCTTCTCGGCGAGGGCTCGCTTTCGTTGCGACAACGAGACAAAGAATCGATACGATCCTGCCCCGTCGTGGCCGTCAGGCATCGATTAGACAATTTATCGGCCGTACAGAATTTTATAGCTTTATTTGCCGACGGGATAATTGATTAGGTGTATATTGTACGTATACACGAGTATATTACGTCTGACCTTTCGGACAAAAACATCGACCTACAGAAGAAGATTTTGGGCGACCGTCCGGCAGAGGTGAAATTCTCGAGTTTAGCGGCTTGCCGTCAATTGGTGAGCCCGTTTCGTGCACACTAACAATTTAAAACTTCGGCGTGAAAGACGCGCACTTCGTACAACTTTTTTTTCTATGTCACCTTGTATTATTGTATTGGTGTTTTTTCGAAGCAAATAAAATTTTAAAAACTGTTTTATTTACCCCAAGTCGAGGAACGAAAGTTGATTTCATCAGAGACCCGTATGTCTAGACCTATCGAAAAGAAACTGATGGCTGATTCCTGGGAATTAGATAGCCCGTTTCGCGCACACTAACAATTTAAAACTTCGGCGTGAAAGACGCTCTTCGTACAACACTATCTTTTTCTATGTAACCTTGTATTATTGTATGGGTGTTTTTTTTCGAAGCAAATCAAGATTAAAAAACTGTTTTATTTACCCCAAGTCGAGGAACGAAAGTCGATTTCATCAGAGACCTGTATGTCTAGACCTATCGAAAGGAAATTTATGGCTGATTCCCGGGAATTGGATAGCCAGTTTCGTGGACACTAACAATTTAAAACTTCGGCGTGAAAGACGCTCTTCGTACAACACTATTTTTTTCTATGTAACCTTGTATTATTGTATTGGTGTTTTTTTTCGAAGCAAATAAAGATAAAAAACTGTTTTATTTACCCCAAGGCGAGGAACGAAAGTCGATTTCATCAGAGACCTCTATGTCTAGACCTATCGAAAGGAAATTTATGGCTGATTCCCGGGAATTGGATAGCCAGTTTCGTGGGCACTGCCAATTTCAAACTTCAGCGTGGTTTTTGTAAGCAGATAAAATTTAAAAAATTGTTGGGTTTAACCCAAGTGGAGAACCGTACGACGATTTGATCGGGAACGAATACGCCCAGACCTATCGAAAAATAATTGATAGCTGAAAGAGTCTATAGGGGAGGACAGAGAGCGGACTAATGACATTCGAGTGCCTGGCGTAGGGCCGGGTTACGAAACCGCGCATCTCCACGTGACATTGCAACGTCGCTGTGAAATAACACGTTTTGTGCTTTCCGGTACGCTACTGTAATAACAGAAACACTATCGGGACTGCCGACAAACGAATTTGTGCCGTAGACTCGAGGCCGGACAGCAAATCTACAAAACAAAATTACTGTAATACAATTGATTAGACATAAAATGAAATTATTAGTTTCGGCGAATTAAGTTTGATCAGCAATGTTCAATTTTGTTTCACCAGATTACATCGCTGTGAAAAAAAAATATTTTGGCGACTTGAAAAACAAATGAAACGCATTCAATTGATTTTAGTAATTTTTTGTTTTTTTCGAGTGTACGATTTTGATAAATAAACTGCACGTTCGATTAAAAGTCGGCGCATTAAAGTTCTTACACGGTTTCCGGCCTTTGCTCTTACGCACGCTCATTCAGTTTTGTATTCGAGAAAAACTATATTTAGACGGCCGACTGGCGCGTTGCCCGTTGACTCAAGTATTTCGTGCGCTCGGAGGAGCACACGAAAGCTCACGTAGAATATACACAGGAGTATTATTATTTCCGTTTTTTATATTGCAGGTATCACCGGGCTCTTTTATCTCGTCTTCTTCAGTGGCCTCGCCGTGTTCTGCGCTATATGCATGAAAGGACTGCAAGCGACTCTGAACGAAAAGAAACCAACGTGGACGTTAGACAGTAGTTTAATAGGAACCAATCCTGGTAAGACTTGTTGTAATGACCTGCAAATTATGGTGACTCGTGCGCACGCATGGATTTCGTATTATAATTTTGAGTATTAGCGTGAGTTTTTGCGCGAGTATTTGCGTGGGGGGAATCTTCTTGAATATTTACGTGGGAATAGCCTTGAGCATTTGCGTGGGAATCTCTTTGAGTATTTTCGTGAGTATTTTCATGAGTATTTTCATGAGTATTTTCATGAGTATTTTCATGAGTATTTTCGTGAGTTTTTCATGAGTATTTTCGTGAGTATCTTCTTGAGTATTTTCGTGAGTACTTTCTTACTTAAATCTTTAAAAAAAATTTTTTTTATTCTTATATAAATTGTTCTTATATTATTATTATATTATATTCTTCTTAAATCTTTTTTTATTTTTATATAAATGGTTCTTATATTATTCTTATATTCTTCTTAAATCTTTTTTTATTCTTATATAAATCGTTCTTTTATAAACGGTTCTTATTAGTGGGTATTGTGTGGTTACACCGATCCCCTAAGGGTTACAGGCTCCTTTCACTTCTCTCTCTTTCTTGGGTCCGGGGCTTCGTCGCGCCTCGTCAGGTGTCTCGGGAGTCGAACCCGTGACACTTTCCAGCCTTTCGGTTTCCCATACCGAGGCACTGGTTTTCCTCTGGACCTACTTTTTATAGTGGGTTCCAAATCAATTTTTCGCAGAAAAAAACTATAGAAAATTCTTGGTGCTTGCCGGGAATCGAACCCGGGCCTCCTGCGTGTGAGTCGCGCTCCGATCCACTCGGCCACGCTCACCCTATAAATGGTTCTTATATAAATGGTACTCGATTCACGGACGCTTCGCAAAGGAAAGATGTTAGCGCCTCGATATATGGGGTTTGTTAGGAGCGCGCAATTGAATGCTTCTCGCTCTATGGGCGATCATCGTATGTTATTAAAGAAATTAGCCTGACCGAATGTACCGATGATTCGTCACCGTGAATTTAACTCGATTCAGAGTTGACGAGTTCGAGGAGCCGTCGTGTGTCTCGCGAAGATAAAAAAACATCACAAATCGCGTTTCGGGTTCCGAGACTCCACTCCGCAGCGACGGGCTAAATGGTAGTTGACACTCAACTTGACTCACGCGCCGCGCAAAGACGACGACGTGAACTACCGCCCGGAGACTCGGTAACTCGATGAAATGCTTGACCTCCGAACTTTCGTCGCCGGAAGTGTATCGACGTCTCGCGCGTTCGACGAACGAGCGATGCTGTTGATCGTTGTTCCGAGCTTGCTTTCTACTCTTCGATCTGTTCTCCCCAACGAAACTGACGCGACCGTTGGCAGACTGCAAATGGACTAATGCACAATGTGCAAAATGTTTACTTACTATAGACGCGCGTTTTACTTTACTTTATTTCAACGTCGTTTTTACTGTAACCCTCGCAAACATCGTACATAGTCTTATTTACTTATTGTTTATTCGATTATTAAATTGTTTATTTGATTAAAAACGGCCCAATTACAGTAGATGAGAAAATTCCATCCGACGATGTGGTACAGTGAGAGTAATCAGACATAACATACGAATTTGAGGCTTGAAGACTAACCATAAGAAAACATTGCGCTAAGGCTTGATTTAAAACTAAATAGAGAGCCGCCGAAGAGAGAAACTCGATCACAATAAATATTGCCCAATCTACAGTGTAAGAGCCAACTATGAAGTGCACAGTTAACTCTATTTATTTGGCTTGCAGTTGCACGGGCATCGCTCGAGTCCATCATATCAGAGTTGCGCAGAGGTTAAAAGGTTGCCCAAAGCTATCGGTTTCATTCCAATATACTCGGAGTCTCGTCATAGTCGCCCAACTCTCAGATGCATGTCTAAACAACCCTAATGCGATTGGAATTACGATGCAATTCCGAATCCGTCTTTGC
Source organism: Ichneumoninae sp. B BG-2022a (assembly GCA_030522725.1). Taxonomy (NCBI): domain Eukaryota; kingdom Metazoa; phylum Arthropoda; class Insecta; order Hymenoptera; family Ichneumonidae; species Ichneumoninae sp. B BG-2022a. The sequence goes on from JAPYZD010000647.1 coordinate 12,119, forward strand.
ACCAGTTTTGCTAAGGCTTATATAATGATTTTCCTTTCTTTTCTCAGGTCTAGGATTTCGACCAATATCGCCGCGTACGGAGGAAAGATCGTTAATATGGTACAACGCGACGAACGCGACTCAGACCCAGGCCTGGATCTCTAACGTCGATAAGTTTCTAGAGAGTGAGTATATCTGCTTATATATATGGCTTGGCATCTGTTTGTCATATTTTTAGTCGACAGAATCACTGTAGGAAACGTTCCATGCTTATTCAGTCTCGTTGGTCGATACCAGATTACCTGAAACCGTCCAAGCTACCGAACGCCGGGAGGAATCAGCAGATATGCAGCTACGAGCAGCAAAAATTCAAGCAGGACAATGTCTGCGCGGTGGACGTCGATAAGTGGGGGCCCTGCTCGCCGGAGGAACATTACGGTTTCAATAATTCTGCGCCGTGTGTGTTCATCAAACTTAACAGGGTGAGCGAGCATCGTCTGTCCGATACATTTTTTTTTAATTAATTTTTATTTTTATACGCATAGTCTATACTAAATTATATAGTTATTAAATTAATTTTTATTATTACCCCTTGTTCGATATAACAGCGTAAGGATGTTTCTAATCCGCACCGCGCCTTATTTCAGATATACGGGTGGGTGCCTGAATATTACAATAACACGAAAGAGCTCCCGAGCGAGATGCCTAAGAGCCTCGTCGACCGCATCAAGTCTTTCAACAGCACGTGGGTTGGTAGACGTTTATTTTTTATCTCACCCCAAGTGCTCTTATCTCCCGTGCAAACAAGAGAAAATCACACCGCCGAGATAACGTACCGACCGCTTCTGTTGCAGCTCAATACCGTTTGGGTGTCTTGTCAAGGGGCCGATCCGTTCGATCGTGAAAACATCGGGGAGATCGAGTACTTCCCGAAGAGCCAAGGCTTTCCCGGTTACTACTACCCGTACGAGAACCTTCCGGGATACCTCAGCCCCCTCGTAGCCGTTCATTTTCGACGCCCGAAACGTATGACGACTGTTTCACGACTTTCTTTCGGACCCGCGACTGTGCGGACGAAAACTGAAATTAATATTTTTTTCAGGAGAGGTCGTGATCGCCGTGGAATGTCGAGCCTGGGCGAAAAACATCAAGTACGATCCCTCGCTGAAGCAGGGAATGGTTCACTTCGAATTGCTGATCGACTAGAGCAGCGCGGACTATTCAAGCTCTCTCGCACAGCGCGACTGCATCGCCCGATCGCAAAACGAATGTCTTCTGTTCTATGTTGTGTAGAGAAAAACATCTGCGACAATGGCGTCCGAGCGCATTGTTATCGACAGACACGGAGAATCCGTCGCGTTGCGAAAGATGGCCGACTCGAGTGTCGTCGCTGCACGCGGCTCGATCGCGGCGCGGAGAAAGATAATCGTTCGATATACTTTTCTTAAGAGCATGTGAAACACGTTCTCGGCGTGTCTCCCTCGCTCCGCCGAGAGCGCCACTGACGCTATCACTCTCGCACTCCATAGCAACACTAGTTTCACATGCTCTTAAAGGTTACATGAGAGACTCACCGCAACGCCAGTGTCGTTCCGAAGCATCGAAATCCTCGAAACGAAAGTCGTCGCCGACAACTCGATCGCAACACCCCGATGACACTCTGACTGCACTAATTTACTTATTTAAACGTCCGTTTTGAGTCCGCCGCGAGTTACTTACGAACAAATTTTAACCTATGACAGAGAGATTCGTTTGTTCTTTTTCTTTTTTTTGTACGATTCGGAACCGTACGGCACATATCGTACAACTTTATTTTTGTACGAGAGAGTTGTGAGTTTGTATTTTGCCGTTATTATTAATCACTCATTCCTTCATCCCGGTTCCAAATTTTTCGATCCTTCGAGCGTGTCTCGCGTGCACGTTGCTACCATTCTACTGCGTGTAAACACCATTATTTGCGATCGGCGAGCGTCCGTGACAACGCGATCAGAGCTGCGGAGAGGGAGCAACAGGTGGCGCCGATTGTCCGTCGCGTAGCCACCGTTCGAGAAAATTCGAGACTTCAATGCTGCTGTCGATCCTCGGGCACGGGGGCTAAACACATTAATTGCTGTGATACTGCCGAGTCCCCAGTGCCCGTTTGAGATCGAGCGATCAATGTAAACAACAAGACCTCTCGTGTACGACACACGATCCCGTCGACTACAGTCAGACTACTGTGTTGTGTTGTGCGCGCGCGCGTCTCGATGTTTGTATGCACAGTATATACATTTTATCACATAGACAAATATCGATTTATTCGCTTAGCTCTAAAAAATACACAACTTTGAGACACGAAGATCTTCCCGTGGTATAATCGTATTTGAATAATCGTAAAGACATTGTCGCAGTATAAATATATACGAGTTTGTATTACCGATCGAAAAATATTAACGGAAAGATCTCGACTTTGGTATATAGTACATTATAAATTGTTTTCTTAATTAAAACTGAACCGACAATCGTCAGCTGGTCAGCATTCAATGAGTTTGTTACTGTTATTTATTTTAGTTTCTTTTTCTCTCTAACTCGCACGCATCACATATAAACTAGGCTTACAAGCTACGCGTTCGAGAAACTTTTTTTATTCATCTTTTTTTTTATTAAGAGTGTGGCAGCTTAGTTAATCAACGGACTGTGGACAATGGTAAGCTCAATAATTTTTCTTTTTTTCTCCCCCGATTTGTCATGGCAGTATTCTGGTGTACAGATTGGATGTAGAGTTTTTTTTCGTGTATAATCTCGTATATTGTATTTCATTTTTTCGATTCACCTGTAATATCTAGGGTCGGTAGTAGCCGAAAGACGGCGTTTTTTACAAGACACTTGAATGACGATCGATCCGTTGGTATAATTTCCGAAAAAAAAAAAAAAAATCAACAATCATAACCGCGACACCTGCGCGGTGTCGACGGTCACATAATACAATCACTTATCGCAGTGAACATTGGCGAATAAAACAATGATTTTTTTTTACCGATAAACAGTAATAAACGAACAGTGAAAAACGAATAAAGATGCTCTCGTGTTGATCGCGCATTGTACGTCCACTCAAGATAATATTTATAAATTATTCATACTCTCGCTACGACGGAAGAAGCTGATTTCTCTCGCTCGAAAGAAAAAAAAAATAATAAAAATAATGAACGTTCTCATTGACACGTATTTTTTTTTCTTTCGGGCTTCTCGAAACACGACTCGCGTACGCGAAAGTACCCGCACATATATAGTTATGTATAAAGTACAATTATTTGGGTAGACAGGCGAGAAAATATTTATAATAGAAAGGTGTGGTTTTCGTGTGTAATATCGTAACTTTCAACTTCCAAGGCCTCTACAATTGTCGTGTATGCATGTGTATGACAAAAAATGTGTTAAAAAAAAAGTCTAAAAAGAAGGATCCTGGCGCAGATCGTTCGACCTTGCTCGGCGTGAGGCGCTGCTCTCAGTCGTATATTTACACGTATTGCATCCGTCTACACAGCATACAAAAGCTCGAAGGCTGGAATAGGGTGCACGCCTTGCGCAGTCGATTATGTATATAGATTAAAAGTCGTTCGAGATTCTGACGGGTTTAACCACCGCGATGAAATCGCACATTTGAGAAAAACTTGGACACTCCAATAGCCGTAGAAAAAAGAAATAATAATCACAAATCGTACCGCTCGGTATCGTCATATTCGGCATTCGAATATTACAACGGCCCTTTCGCGATTTATTGGTAAATTATCTCAACGGGTCCTGTGAAAAAACAACGATAATTTGGGCGACGCGAAACGCGTTGCGATTCGCTCGCTCTAATCTATGAGAAGCTCGAAGTGCACCGAGCCGATCTTGTCGTGGCGACCGTGCTTGATATTTCGCGCCCAGGCTTTGCACTCGACGTTTATCAATACTCCAGCTGCAATGAGACGGGAAAGAAAAAATCGTTAGAAAATCGGCGCGAACCGTCGGTACTTTATCGACCATTCCGGAGTGCACTCACTTTGTGGTCTATCGAAGAGCACGGCAACCAGCGGGCTGAGATATCCCTCCGAGTGTATGTACGGGAAGTAATAACCGGGAAATCCTTGGCTGGGTATGTATCGTACAGGTCCGATGTTCTCCTCGTCCGCGGGATTCTCTCCCTCGCAAGAGACCCACACCGTGTTCAGCTGCTTCGGGTGGTTGGACCTGAGGTCGGCTATGTGAGATTTCAGGTCTCGTGGCATCGCGTCCGGTAGATGCGCGGAGTCGTTGTAGAATTCCGGTACCCAATCGAAAATCTGGATAGACGAAGTTTACATTATTGTGAAGAAAAACTTCTAGGTTTCTCTTCGATACACCCTCGATGAAATCCTTTTCAATCAAGTGTGCTAAATAGAATTCTTGTGCATTAAATAGAACTCATGTGCACTAAATAGAATTCTATTTAATGCACAAAAATTCTATTTAATGAAATATACTTATCGTGCATTAAATAGAACTCTTGTGCACTAAATAGAATTCTATTTAATGCACAAAAATTCTATTTAATGAAATATACTTATTGTGCATTAAATAGAATTCTGTAGCACCGATCAGGATTTTCGTGAACATTTGTTTTAGATTAAACGCGAATAATCGCAACTGACCCTGTTGAGCTTAAGAAAGATGCACGGTCCGGACTTGTGATAATTGAAGAAATTGCTCTCCGTGCAAGGGTCCCACTTGTCGACGGAGACAACGCAGACCTGTCCGGGCATCGGTCCCTGGCCGTAGTCGCAAGTTTTTATGTTCGCACCGCGTCCCGGAGTCGATCCTGGCTTCCTGTAATCTACGAAAAAAAAAAAAAAATCGTACATAACGATCGTTCGACAATCTCACGATGGATAATAATCGATTACCAACCGGCGAGAAATTCCGTTGTAGCGTTGACCCATTTCATGTAGTTATCCTTGTCGCTTCCCTTGAACCAGATGAGCGTGCTCTCGACGTTTTCCGGCGGTGGCATTGGCCGGAATCCCAAACCTTTAACGGATAAAGTTCAACCACTGTAGATAACCATCGCGGATCGGCCAGAGGCATCGGCGGCGATAAACACAAATAAAGCTCGTAATCGCACGCCCGGCAGTGCGATCGGAGGTGAAGCCGAAGGAACGGATGAGAGTGAGGACGTTCGAATTGAATGAATCATAGAAAATTAGGGAAGGTCAACGCTAAAGCGTATCATTTACATAATCAGCCAATTATTCAGTGTGGATTGCGTGCACGTTGGATTTAACGAGTATCATGGAGTTTATATGTATAACTACGTGTATGTACGATTCTATGCCGGCCTCACCAGGATTCGTTCCGATAATCGAGCGTTCCAGCCTCCATTTCGGCGCCCTTGGATCGAGAGTCTGGGAGAAAACCCACCAGCATATCGCCACCAGTGCGGCCAGGACTCCGTAGAATATCAGGTAGAAGAGGCCAATTTTTCCTGCAAAAAAAAAAACAGAAAATTATAAATATTGACACTAATAGTTTAACTTCATTATGTGATGAAGTTGGAACACGTGTAAATCCAGGAAGACGTTAAAATCAGGGTCAAGCGCAGGTGCATGCATAAACCTCGCTGGGTAAAATACTCTTTCTAAAAGAGTCGAAGAAGGAAAAACCAATTTTTTTCCGAAAAAAAAAAAAATTTATAATATTGACACTAATAGTTTAACTTCATTATACGTTCCAGGGAGACGTTGAAATCTGGGTCAAGCGCAAGAGCATGTACAACCGCGGTTGGATAATAGCATACTGTGCTTCAAGGGAGGGAAGTGCGCGATTTTCGCTGAGTGTGAAGTTCGCTATGCGAGCGAGGCGAGGGCAGAAGTCACACGGGGTGAAAATAGGCTTCCTGCCGTGTAGCACACGATACTTTCTCCGACTTTGTTAAAATCACCACATTTCTTGTTTAAATTTAATGTACCGGACTGGAAGTCTTTGTGCAAAAACTGGTATATTAAATTTGATGAACAACTGTAATGAAAAATTAATGTTCAGTGTATTAAAAACATTGGACATAATTTGTTTTTAATTATTTCCTTTAATTTGATATAAAAGTACTTTAATTTTAATGATTTACTTTAATTTGACGATAAAAGCACTTAAATTTTAATCACTTACTTTAATTTTGATGAAAAATTATATTTATTTTTCATCACAATAGTACATTAAACTTAATGTGCCAGTTTTTCCATAAAAACTGTCAGGCCGATAAATTAAATTAATTTTTTTTTACTATGCAGAGCAAGTACTGAAACCGCGCACGCGCACATGTTAGTAAAGATCATGGGTCAATAATAGGCGATTTTTCGGCCGTGTCGCAAGTATTGTGTTTATTTCAGCGAAGTCGGGGAAAAAAAGTCCTTTTTCTAAAATCGTCAAAGTTCTCCCAGCACAGATATAAACCGTGCACGGGCGAACTATCACGTGACAGGGTTTTTCGAGATAGCGCTTTGGAGTTAATTACATTAGTTCACGTGTTTCAATTTATAAGAGGATCAAAATGCCTTGTCAATTGGAACAATCCAATTACGCGCTGATTCGATGCTCTCGAGGCGTCGCGCAGCAAGGACGTCGCCGGAGCGACTTCCTAGATGTGCCCCGTGGCGGTTTTCCACTTCGCGGAATGGCCATCCTCTCCCACTCGAAGGACCGTTTAGCGAAATCGCGTCGCGGCTTGTTATCGTCATGTTTCAGCGGGCTCGATCGCGAGGCGAGCCGCCTCTTGGATTCGTGTTGTAAACAATAGTGGCGCAAATATACCAGGACGATACGCGAAACTCGATACCTTGCAATCTGGCCGCATATCGGTGTCAATCTCACCCTCGGATCGCTTTACTGGCCAAGAGGTAAATATAGCTTTATTTTTTTACTAGACGCAGCATCGACCCACGTCGAGGCTGGATGGTATTTTTTTTTTCAACAGTAATAGAAAAAAAAAATTGTTTACTTCGAATGAGTTTTGCCGAAGAGTTTCAAAAAACAATTCCGAACCACATGATTCGATGCATTTATTCGTGCTGAAGATTAATACGATATAAATTTTGGACCAGTCTTACAAAAAAATGTCTTATTTACAAAATTCTCGTTCCGATGTTGACCCTTTGAAACACAGGTGACAGACTTTATTGCGTTCAGCAAAAAAAAAATGCATTAATAACCAACCGATGTATTTGAAAATCCATACTTGCGGGTCCTTTTTTAATTAATAAATAAACGTATGCATGCTTCAAAGAGTTAAAGTTGCCGTTCCATCAACCATGCACTGAGAAAAAAAATGTAGGGACTAAAATGAACTAAATATATATTTTTCTCTCAATAGTCGCTGTAACATATTTCTTCGCTGCAGGGATGCGATATTGAAGAGAAAGCTTGAAAATTTCCGATCGGATGTTAATTCGCCGGCGGCGAAAATTTCAATTTCGTTTCCATAAATCACATCCTTGCAACGAAGAAACATAACATGGCTCACGAAGTCAGCGTTAATGATAATAGTACAAAAAATTCTCTCCCCGGAACGACATCGAGGGGATTGTATTAATTATAGACAAAATGTACAATGTCAAAGAGAGAAAAAAAAAGAAAAATAATTAACATAATCCCTGTACAAGATAATGACTTTCCAGCCTGCCCATCCGAGTGTTTCAATGCGATATCCAGATTCGTCCAGCCGAGCTTTCTGGGCCATTTGTCAGAATGAAGAAGACGGCGAGAGTGTCAAAATAAATTGCCGCCCCGCATTGACCCGAATGGCCCGAATTGGAGATCCAAGTTAATCCGGCTCGGACTGCCAAGGGGCCGTCGGTGGATTTCGCCTTCTTTCTCTCCATCCGTTAAAATTGACAATAGATAAATCTGTACGAGAAACGCGCGCGCATGAATGTGTTGGCCACGCACGGACGTTCGCTCGACTGGGATGAAAAGCCGCGTGGACTCGGCGTGGGTGTACCCTTCGGAATGGCCCTAGGTTACGTAATGTCGTAATGCTTCCATTTAACGCCAATTGACCTCGTTGTACACGGTTTGCGCTAAGGGAAGTTCAACAATTGCCATTCAGCGAGAGACGTCGCTAAATGTCTGTGTGTGCCTCGCTCCCGTGCGTGTGTCTCACTCGAACCTTGTGCGCCAAACTACTTCCGGATTCTCGTCGTCGTCGCCTCGCGGTGCAGTTACGTAGCGCTACGCACCGTGCCTTTTTTTCCCGTGAATTTTGGATTGGCCTGCTTCGTTATACACGATATATGCCTATCGTATTCATGATTCAATATATGTATATCATATTCGTTATTCGATATATGTATAGTATGTACATTATACGATGTATGTATACTTATGTTGGCTCGCACAGATCGCATGGTTCATAGCATGTGGAAACGCATTCCATATGAAATGAAAATTCGGAATCTCGAACTCCTTTACGTATAGTTATGAACACCAGAATTCCGAAATTATTGTACATAGAATGGAATTTTGAAATCCATTCTATGTGCTATAAAAATCGAAAGTCTGAAATTACAGAATGTAGAACGAAATTTAAAAATTTCGAATACATTTTATATATACTATAAAATCCGACTTGGAGGTGCCCACTTCACCGGAAGGGGGGCTCAACAGGGGGGAGGTGGAATTAGCATCGAAAGCAACAAATTTACAATTTTTCTAAATATATATAAGATTATATTACTTACACAATATATGTATATCGTATTTGTTATAAAATATACGTATATTATATACATATATGAACATATATATACATCGAAAGTGAACTTGGTGTCAGAGTCCGCGGCAGGTTAGCCCAAGCCCATATTGCCCGACAACAAACTCTCCGCCGTAGAGCATAATACCGAGATATCAACACGAACTGGCTTCCGAGTTAATTACACGAGGAGAGCGTGTAATCTCAGAATGACCCGACCTTTAGATACCGCGTATGGCTTCCATAGCGCCATTTCACACGTTTGCAGACTCGTCTCTTCGGACCTAATTTTCTTTAACCCTGACTTTTCCACGCCTCCGCCCTCCCGCCGTGAGTGTGCAATGTTTTTTGAACCGTCGGCGATCGAGTTACGGTCTATAGGTTGAAAAAAACTGAGCCAACCACGTGGGCTCGTCCTCCGAACATCAAAAAGAACATTAATTTAAGAACACAAAAAATTGTATATATTTGAATAAAATATATATATATACATATATACATTTTATCGATTCTCACGGCTCGCAACATTATTCGAGCGCGGTGGTAATCAAGGTCCCTAACAGCTCGTTCGGTGCGATTTCGTTCGACGCTGGGCTGGTACGATGCGGTACACACATGCACCGTTCGTAGGTACACGTGCTCGGTCGAGTCCCCCCTAATCGCACACTTCATCGGGAGCACGCACGCATTAAACCAGTCCTTCGTTTCACAGAACATAGTACGCATGCAGACGAGGAAGTGAGACGCACGCGAGTCGGTACGATGTTTTCGTTTTTGTTATTTATTCTTATTGTTCTTGGCGTCCGTGCGCTAAGTACGGGAGTGGCCACCGGTTCCCCACCCATGAACGAGCAGCGACGCGCGACCCGTCGCCATGGTTACCAGGAGCGCGCGCAACCGGGGCCTTTGCACAGCACTCCTTCGTTGTGTATCGTCGTTAAGGGGAAGTGAAACAGCTGTGCGTGCGAGAGAGATAGTTGCAATTTTCAAATTGACTTTATTCAATGGTGCTAATTTTTTTGAGAAGCGAATTAATTCGGGCCGGATGCGAAAATGCCGTGCGCATCCGGCACGAATTTGCTTTTTCCTCAAAATAATTAGAACCCTTGAAAAAAGTTCATTACAGTTTTCATTACCGACCGCGATATTTCACTTCCCCTTAAGGCCCGAGCGAGCGCGTTACGCCCGGAGAATAGCGGTGACCATCGTCGCGAGAGCAACTCGTTGCCCACCTCCTGCGACCGGGAGCATCGTCATAACATGATTCATAAATTTCTTACACACGCCGTCCGGTATTCCGAGGACGGCGCTGCGACACCGTCGTCAATTACGCGTCTTTCTTCCTCGTCAAATTTTCCGTCGTTCTATCATTATATTGTCACTCGCATGTGCGGGATTTTTTTTTCTTTTTTTTTAGCTTAGTTTGCCTCGTGGCCAATAACTGGAAGAACGAGACGATGACGGCGTTTCCACCTGTTGCACGGGTCCGAGTTACGAAGGCGTCCGAAGCGACGCGGGATTCCGTTCGCCGAGGCCCCTCCCGCGCAAGAAACCGCGCGCGTTGCACGACACGTCGACTTTCATTATTTACGATCATCGTTTTCATTCCGTTCCTTTTCTTAATCTATCGCTTGAAAAACTTGCAGCAGCTTAAGCGACGGTTCAATAATGATTTATTATTGTTATTGGTTTTTATTGTAAGTAGGGTGTAAAACCCTGCAAGTAGAAGCACTTGACACACGCAAAGGAGATTCGAGACGCACTGACGACCTCTAATTATAGTATGAAGATTAAGGACAAAAGGTTATAGAATCAGCAGTATCAAAAGGCAATATCGCAGGGAAACAAAGAGTGTGCGCAACCAATTAACAAGGTAACATTCAAGAAATCGTTACAATGCTGGACACGATGTTTAATCTGTAGTGAGACAAAGCAAACGCCTACCGTGTCTCTCGAGACTAGAGCGTCGCCTCGTCGCTCACGGCGGACGTCCGCGCAACGTGCTCTCACGACACAGCTCGGCGAAACTTTTAGGTATGGGAGCGGCTTTCGGGAAACGCGCGTTGCAGGAGTCGTCCCGCAGAGGGCTCGAGAGGGAACTAGTGCGGCGGGGTTCGGAATGACAATGCCGGGCTGCCGCCTCCGTACCGCAGGCGTAACAGGTAGTAGAGGCTCGGAATTCCGGAGAAGCAAGGTGTGCGCACAGGTAACGCGTTAACCGAAAATCGAACGGACGATCAATCCGCCGAGTGTGCCGGAACTATCGGGAGACAGCGAGACGGGCTTACCCCAGCTACTTGCGGTCCTGCCCATGAATGCACCGGTCTCTCGGTTGTAGAGGAACGTCTTCATCGACTGCCGGGCGCTCATGCTGGGCGGTTTCTCGTACGGGTTCATCGACTCCGTGACCAACGCTCTCGACGGATCCTTCGCGACCATTTTGACTCGTTTACTCTTGTACCTTTTTTGTTCTTAAATTTCACCGACGATTACAACCGATTGGTATTCTCCGGCGTTGTGCACACGCGTTTACTTGTCCATTAAATACTTTTTTTTAAGTTTGGTGCACGGTACGCGAGCGAGAGAGAGTAATAAAAACCCGAATGCCGAGAGAAGGGAAAGCGACGCGCGCCAACGCCGCACTGAATGAGCTCGGAACTGTGCACGCTACTGCCTGCCTCGGACAACGTTAGCCTCGTTCGTATGCTACGACGCTGCCAGGTTGACTGAACAGACGTTAGCCTGGGGGACCCGCTTGACGCCCCCTCCCCTCCCCGCCCCTCCCCCTACCCTGTTTACGTTCGCTTACACTCTTCAACTCGCTTCGAAAACCCCTTCCACGTCGTTTCCATCGGTGTGCCTCTGCCGTTGCTTTTGCCTCCGATGCCTCTTTGCCTTCCATGGTATAATGGCATGCCAGCTGGGCATAGGTACACCGCCGATCGATCGGTATCGCACTACCTCGACTTTGTTGCCTGAAACAACTGCGACGATGCGTATATCGTAGGAACCGCTTGACCAAAGTCCTGCAACCGTTTTTTAGCCTCGGCAATATCGTCGGTGCACTGATTTCTTTGTTTATTATCTTTGTGTTTACTTTCTCACCACTAGATGGATAGATGGCATTTATTGTACATTAGGATCTGAGGTTTTCTAGGCACGTCACCTAATTAAGAATAACTGCGCGTACACACGCAACTAATAACTAAGAATAACCGCAAACAAACCGGGTAAATACTCAATATAAGGCACTAAAGACTAACGCACCGAAAAATAAAGCGCGCATTACCGCGCGGAGAATATTGTAATGCAAAGAATATTGGACTATCAGATTACGGTCTAGAAACGTGTTTTACACGTCGAGAATGCAGAAAGGGAGTTTTCAATATTTTTTTCTTTCTGTTTTTGATTGCGATCATCTGGGCGCTCAGTCGAACGCTCGCCGTACTTCGTTATTTCGTTTCTGGGCACGTAACTCGCGGCTTAATCGCGGAGTCGTCACAAGCGCATAAAAATGAAATAAACTAACGCGCTAAAAGACAAACCGCGCATTACCCAGCGGAGAGTATTGCCATCCAAAAAAATATTGGACTATCAGATTATGGTCGTGAAAAGCGTTTTACATGTCGAGAATGAAAAAAAGGAAGTTTTCAAATTTTTTTTTCTGTTTTCGATGGCGAAAATCGGGTGCTCAGTCGAACGCGCGCTGTACTTCGTTATTTCGTTTCCGAGCACGTAACACGCGGTTCAATCACGGAGTCGAATAACGATGCATTGTTGATACAGCCTCCTGCGATTCCATCTTACTTTCTGCAAATATTTCAATGGTCGAGAGCCGATTATATTAACAATGTCAAGCGGGTTTCGTTATTTTTGTTTCTATTTTTATATTTTAAGCGCCTTTGCTCACGTGTACGGTGTCTCGTGGAGAAACGAACGAAAGCAACAGGGTGATGCGCACACCCGTGCAATTCAACCCGATTAGTTTAGTTAATTAGTTCTTCGCGCAATTCAACCCGATTAGTCTTAGGCCTGGGCAACAAGTAGTCCTAACAAAACATGACGCCGTGCTCGTTACTGAGCGAAGTACGAGCCTAAACGATTTACAGCCCGAGTTCGCCAGTGTGGGCGATCTTGGTAGATCCGGAGTTGGCCAGTTTCTGCGGAAGCTTCCGACGTAGGTACCGGGAGCGGCACATCCTCAATTAAAATTTGACTCATCAAATGGTTTAACGGCCCTGATATTAACCACGCTAAGAACCACCGTCATCCCCAAAGCACTTAAAAAAATACATTTGAAAAACACATTATTGATTAAAACTTTAATTTCTAGAAAATTTATTTAAGGATGTTTGAGCCAAGACACGTTTCTGGTCGATTATTATAAAACTTTGCTAGTTTGCAGGCAAAGACCGACTAAATCGTTTCGAATTTTTTCAGATTTTTTCACGGTAGGGTGGAACAGCCCCCGAACGTTTTTCCCTGATGAATAGGCCTCGAAAAAAATACCCCTCCGAAAAGACGAACCCCCGAAAGATTAACCCTCAAGACGTCAATTTATCAAAATAATGCGAAGCCTATCGAAACTATCGAATCGTAAATGGATTCCGTTGGGTCCATTAGCCACGATATGATCAGAACATTAACGATTGTAAATTAATCTCGTATCTCATATACAATGGATCAATATTATCGTCAGCTGAGACTTTCGCTCGGAGGAACCAGAATCGTCGAAAATATATTTTTCCCGATGTGGTGTTTTTTCGTGTTCCGTGGTGTCCAGCGGTCCTTCAAGTCCTTGGAGTCCGGGAATTGTCCTTGAATTTTGCCTGACCTTGAAAAAGTCCTGGAATGTCCTTCAATTTTTTATTTCCCCAAAATTAAAAAAAATGAACTGTCATGTGTTTCGACGTATTTTTTCCCGCTGAATACGAATCCGCTGACCTTTTTGGGGCTAAAGTACAGTGAGACATTGAAAGTTTTGATTTTATGCACGAAAAATCGTATTTTTGGTATTTGAATGGAAAATATTGGGTTGGTAGTAAAACAATGGTTATATTCGTGATCAGCGGTAAAAACATACGTGGAATATAGCCTTGAAATAAAAAAAAAATCGATTGAACAACGATTTTTCCATTTTTAAGCCATTTTTGGAAAAACGTCAATTTTCGTGATTTTCAAAGGTCGATATCGCGGCTCCCAATGGACCTAGGAAAAATCCGGGGTGCCCATCGTGTTCTACGGGAAAAAATACAGAAAATAGAATCTGGTGCAAAATTTTACAATCTTTGTATCGTCCCATTCAAGGACGTTGAAAAATGTGAAAAATGTATTTGAAAGGGAATTGGAATTGTTGATGAAATATTGTTTGTCGGCATGAAATGTTTTTTTCCGTTTATAAAATTAACTGCGACGTATTCCGATGTATTTTTGTGCGTTGAACATGAATCTGCTGGCCTTTTTGTCCGTAAGTGTGCATAACAATCGTTTAACAAAACAATGCTTCATTCGCACCAAACAAAGAACAACTTTGAACGTGTGTCACCACGACTTTTGTTTAAAACGACCAATTTTTTTTCTCAACGTACCCTGATCGATCGACTAAAAAAATGGAACTTATGGTCTAGAAAATCGGGAAAAGTCAATAGTCATTTGGAGAATTTCGTGTCAACCATGAATTAACGAACGCTTTAATTTCTAGATTGGGGTACAGGGAGGCTTCAAGGCCGCCTCGAGGGGTGGACTCGGTTCAATTCGAAGATTGGCACACGGACGCCGTTGAGTGAATTGGAGGTGCGCTGGAACGGCTGAATGACAAGACGCGGCAGATGAGAGGCGAAGCAATCGGGTTATCGCGATGCGATGCTTGCAGATTATCCGAGCGGGGCCGGGCAGGGGAGGGGGGGGGGACGGTTTAGAGGGGAAGGGGTCTAAGGTCAGACAAAAGTGCGCTCGCACTGAGCGGCAGGTTACGTCCGCGAAACAGCGTCAGCGAAGTCATGTGAATCCCACCGATTGTCCTATTCCTGCGCTGATGCCCGGTGCAGCCTCCGCTGGTCCATTCAGTAACGAGCGGCACTGGCAGCAGCAGCGGCGGCGGCGGCATCAGCAGCAGTCACATAATCTGAGTCACACACGAGGCTCTTCTGAATTGACCACATCCTGTCCCTCGTGTTGTACGACATTAATGTCATTGCCGTATTCGGGAGGGGGTAGGAAGGGAAATTGACGGAAGAGTCTGTCGCCTCGCGAGAGCGCTCCCGAGATGATCCCCGACGGCGTCTCGGCGACGATACCGAAGACGAGACGCCCGCACGAAGCGAGGCCCTCGGCAGACACGAGCGCGTCGAGCGGGCGTGACCTTCGATTCTCTGGGACGATTTTTTTTTTTATCTTTCATTTTCTTCTTTACGATTTAATAACCATAAGATCTTCGCTATAGACGTGCCGAGGAAATGCCTCGTTTCGAAACTGTTATTCTTGATAACAGACTCTTACTTTATATGGCAAAGCAAACAGAGATACAAAACAAACACAGCGAAATGGAGATATTAATGTTTGCGGGCCTAGGAGCATCGACTTTGAACGGAGACCTGGGTAAATATAGATGTTTTTTTCGTTTTTTCTCTTCTGTTTTCTGTTGGAACATGCGCGGTTTGATAGATGAGTTTTGGAATATGGTTTCGTTTCGCGAATTGCCGAGTCGTGGAGTCCGTCGACGGGCGAGACGGTCGATAGAGAAACCTGCTTTGCCGGAGGTCGTGCGATTCGGTGAGCTCGGAGGATATCCTTGAGTAAACGCTGCTGCCATCTGTCGGGGATCTTCGATGCGTGTCTCCGAGTGATGCGAATGCGCTTCGGTCAGGCGAGATGCTCGTTTCGTGATAAGTTATTACTACTGGCAGTCAGACGAATCAGCGATTTTTGGAGATTCGAGGAGAGAGATAGCGATAGAGATAGAGATAGAGAAAGAGAGAGATAGAGAAAGAGAGAGATAGAGATAGAGATAGAGATCTAAGAATATGATATATATATACATTTGAAAACATTTATTCGCTATTCAGAGAAATCGTCAAACACTGAGCCAACGCTTTATTTTGCTTGTTCTCGCTTTCTTTTAAGACGTTAACAAATTTTTTTTTATTTTTTTTTTAGATTTTTAAGATTTTTTTACTTTTTATTTTTGTGTAGGATGAAACACGCTGATTCCTTTAATGCGAGGACTATCGTTGTATCAGCATCTCCGTTTAAGATACGCGTTACACGAAGAGATATTCACGCACAGGCAATCGCCACCTTTTGTACATATTCTCGTTTATTCAATTTCATTTACGTTCTTTTTTTTTTCTTATCGTTGACCAGCCGCGCTCGTGCTTAAGGATTCTGCGGTTGTTCACGGTTCACTCGGAAATATTAGCAAAAAGATCGACATCAGCTGACTACTTTTTTTTATCGATATTTTATAATTTTTTTTATTTATCATCGTTATTAATAACCGCCAATGACTATTAACGATCGTGGACCCACGAAATGAATCGCGCACGTTTGTTGAACCGCACACTAATCGCAAACGTGAAATCGTGCAGCTTGCGACGCGTACTTTGATTTTAATTTAATTTAATTTGTTTTTAATTTTTAATGTTTTTTTTTTTCAAGTTTAGCACCGGGCAATCGTAAACGCCTCCTCGCGAGATTATCGCGCGAGGAACATCGCGCTCTTTTTTTTAATCATTCAACGCTAAATGAATTATGGATATTTATGTACACATAATTATTATGTGCGCCTATGTACATGCGTCGAATCTTAAATACGTTTTCTTTTTGTTTATGTTTTTTTTTTCTTTAGCATAAATGGGCGATTATTATATTCTTCGCGCCGAACGAAGAAACCGTACGTACTGACAGATTTAATTACCGTGAATAGAGTCGGTTATTCTATTTTATTCTTATTTAATAAATGCGTTGCGTGCCGCATGCGTACGTGCATATATTACGTTTAATCATATATTCAATATATGTATATCAATTGTCTTTGGATCGAGCAAGAAAGACACAGAGCAAATACACCGAAGGAATGTAGACGAAGATAGTCGTCGTTGCGCTCGACAATATTCATTGCGGCGCTTAACGTCGAAGGTTTAAAATTAATCGGAGGTGGATTTCTTTCGCTCCGTTAATTTAAAGATTTTTTAAAATACAAGTAGTATTACACGCGCGATTACGAATTAATTCACTTTAGAACATGCACATTACAACGCGTTTTTAATATTAAAACACCTATGCGTAATGCGATTAAATCGTTTATCCGTCATAATCGGTTAATGGCGCGACCGTTAATGTATAATTGTGATTTTTCTTTTTGGTTTATAAGCATTCGCGTTATCGTAATAATCGTGGGTAACAATATCATTAGAATCACGACCGATTAATATTATAATTATCATATTTAAAACCGTGAAGTTGTGTCGATGGCGTAATAAAAGTCTGACTGAGTAATATCGTTATTAAAGTCGTATATCACTGGTTAATACATTGATGCACATCTCGTGGTTGACATGTTTGTCGTATATTTGTATGTATGTATGCGTGTGTACATGTGTGTGTTTGTGTTCGTGTGGTGTGTATTTTATTTATTTTTATTTTTTTTTTGTTCGTTTTCTTTTTCTTTTTTTTCGACCTTCTCTTCTTTATTTGCACAAATTTTTGCGCGCAAAGCGCCAACGATCGTAATTAAACATTAGTTAAGTAACCGTATCGTGCGGGAGTGCCTAACGAATCCCGTACACCTATAATATAATATAATATAGAATATGTCTACGATGGATTACAACGGCTTCTCGCCCGGTAGTATTGTTAATTATTAATTATATATCATTAACGATCGGTCGGACTCGAAGCTGAGCACACACGCCACCCACTCGCAGTATCGTAGATCCTTTTAAGCACGACCGCCTGGACTGATCGAGAATATTTAACATCAGTGCCTGAACAATCCTCTTTCTCTCACTCTCGCTATCTTTCATGCACTCGAACGTTCACTTTCTCTCTCTCTCTCTCTCTCTCTCTCTCTTTCACTTTTTCTCACATACACACATACAGACACACACGCTCACTTTCTCTCACACTCTCTCAATCTCACTCTCACACTCGCGTTCGCTCGCACACCTTGCCTCTCTTTCTTTAATACTTCAACAACGTTAGATGTCCATTATTAGAAACAGCTCATCTATATATGATGAATATAATCGCTCTCAATCCGTTCTCATCTTTGCAGCGGTTCACAATAAATAACAACTATGATAATCAATTAAATACGTTATGCCGTTTAACGCGCTTTCTTTTTTTTTATCAAGTAATTTCTTCATTTATTTTTTAATTCTTTTTAATATTCATTTTCTTTCCTTTAATTTCATTTAATCGTAAACGATCTAGCGTCTCGTCTCTCGTGCTTTAATCAAACGAGGCTCAAAACGATGGCCCGATAAACTATAATGTTTAACTTTTTCATTTTTTTTTTCTTCATCACATCTCAACCTTTACTATATTAAATCTTTCGTCCGATCATATCGAGCAATAAATATAGCGATTAAAATTAGAACAATAATAGATAATGCGTCAGTAAATGGAATGCGGTGCCGCCGATGATAAACGGCGCCCAACGTCCTCGTGCACCATGCGATCGTCCCGCGAGGCGAGGCTCACTTGGAGTCGTTCGAGGGAACCGACTTGCGAGAGGATCCACACGAAAAACGCACACGCTGGGCGCCGATTACTTCCTCGATGTGTATGTGTATTTGTTTT
>JAPYZD010000648.1:0-30618 GCA_030522725.1 Ichneumoninae sp. B BG-2022a
TAATAAACGTTTTTATGCATTGGCTGCCTCGTAAATGACGTTATACGCCGAAATGGTCGGTAAAGGGAGCATGGTCGGGAATAGGGACATTTACCTTATTTCTCCGCGTGTGTTCACGCACGACCCGATTAACGCTCGTTTTTTCTACGCGCGAGCGACTGCACGGGAAAGAAACTCGCACAGATACGCGTTCTCTCTGTGCGTTTCGTCAATTCGTTATGCGAATTAATTAATCGGCTCAACGAGGGACGGTCGGAGCGTTATATTATTTTATCCCATGACCCGCTCGACTGTGTAATCATTTTGTGTACTCGCTACCCGAATAATCCATGAAACGGTGCCCATTACCTCGCCTCCGGAGTTTCCTCTCGGCGATAACTCATCTGATCAATACCGTCGACAGCCTCTCTCTTACGGGCTACGGCCCGGTATCTCGTGCTTCGCGAAACTATTGTATGCTTCACGCGAAAATTTCATTAGCCGAACCGTGACGCTTCGCGAAGCGGACCATCGTCGTATGACCGTTTTGAAAATTATTCGGATTCCCCGATACCGTAAAAATAATATCGGAATTTGTGTCAATCCAACGCGACATCGGGACGAGGAGAGAGAGGAGAGAGCAGCGGAAAATACGAGGAAGGTGGCAGAGGATTGGATCAATAATGAATGAAGAATATTGTTTGTCGGTCGTAATCGTATTTTCGGTTATTGGAAAATTTGACGTGCGCGCTTATGGTTCGGAAACACCGATTGCCAGCGAGACTGGGTGAAACTGAGACTGACGTGAAAGCATCGTGTGATTGCGCGCCGAAAGGGCTGTCTCGAAGAGATGTCAAATTTTTTTGACGCGATGTCATCCGGGCAAAGGAACTCGTTCGCTCGGGAGTGAAATCATCGATCTTGGTTAAATAATTTCGTATGCGGGAATGCATAGAAAAATTCCGATGGAATGTCAGACGGCGGTCGGCGGTCTCGTGAAGCGTCTTCCGTCGATTACTTTCTTTTACCAGCGGCATCGACGCATTTCGCCGTGCTCATGAATTTGTTGTAAATATCTTGTAGAATCACCAGAAGCACGAAAACGATATGACGAAGGGGAGGACTTGCAATTTTTTGGGTCAAATCGAAGCTGTCCACGAATCCGATGTAAAATTTGATGGGATCGTTAAACATTATTTTTTTGATAATTAATTTTTGATAGAAGAAAAAGTTGAATATTGAATAGAATAAAAGCGGTATCCGGGAAAATATATAGGTGTAAGGTACAAGGTTTCGTAAGCGACGGAAAAATAAGTTACCGAGAAGATTACCGGTGTCCTTATTGCAGGATCCAATTATCGAGGGACCTGCATTGCAATTCTATGTGGCTCTGCCGTGTGATTCTCGTCCCACTTCACCACACCAGGGGAGTTTCGGTTACTTCGGCATATGTGTGTTCTCTCTCCGTGCATTCTACATACGATGTTGATGCTGCGATTCGTACCTCGTCACAGCAAAATACATCTGGCATTGCCGCCTCAAATATCGTCGCGAAAACTCGAGCCTGCGAGTCGATCTAACCGTACTATACCATATTAGTGATCGATCTTTTTGTAAGCAATGGTTGCGAAGCTTACGAGAGCGAAAATAAAAAAATTTGTTGGAATGGACTTGCAAGATCACTACAAACTATAAAAAAAAACAATGATATGGACTATGCAACAAACATTTTATTATTTGATTTTAACCCTATATAAATCACACCGCCCGAAACCGCACCGAAACGGGACTAAGGACGCAGAGTGGGGGCACGCGTTGCTACGGTTGCGCCCAAGAGTGGCGGTAGAGTTCAAAACAAAATTTGAGCTTCAGACCTGTGATTGGGGACTCAGCCGGTCCACACTAAACTTAATGACATTCGCCGTCCATTTCCAAGCTAAAATATAACTGAAAACCCCATGTCGGCTTGGAATTTTCTTGGCCGGAGGCAACATAGGCGTTGAAGACTAATTCAGTTTCACCGCACTTTATCATTTCAGGAAAAGTAACTGTTATAAGATCCACAGTTTGGTCAATCATGTAGCTGCCCTATATCGAAAACGGGAATGAAATATCATCTGCTATTACAAACTATTGTGAAGGGCATTGTGCACTGAGGATATGATTTACTGACAGTTAACAAATCTGATGTTGAATATTGCAGAATACAAATTTAATTTTCGATTCCCGAATTTAATTTCAATTCTACAAAAATATTGTCCCAAACAAGATTTTGTTTATTCGAGAATCATTTCCGACATGGAAATGATTCTGTATCAACAACATTCAATGATTATGTATATTCAAGAATAATTTCAACTATCTCAACACCATGTTGTCTTTCATAATTCATTTCCCGACTAATTTTGGAATTTTTAAATTTCCACCCAATTCTCCATTCAATTTCCAACCAATCTGATGCCAGATGAGGCATGAGATTGGCATCGATGATAACAAAACCTTTGCTATATCCAACTTTACATTTGTAGCCTATAAATAAATCCTGCTCGTGTGCGGTTATGGATAGGCGATATTATTGACGATACATTACCTCCTTGACGCTGCAATCACCACCTAGTAATTGATTTCTTAACAACTTCCATTAGTACGAACTCCCAAGTACCGTTGGGCTGTTTCTCGCACGAATTCAGGAGGTGCTCTTCGTCGTTTTGGAAATATACCGTATCGCCATTGTATATGTAACCCTCGATCTGCAGGAAAAAATGAAAACGAGATATCTTGATATAATCATTGTATTGATTGAGAGGTCACAAATGACTCCACTTTCAAACAGTTAGTAGGTTTGTAGTCGGTAAGATTGTTCCTCACCAAAAGTGGATTTGAGGGACCGACTGTGATGAAATAGGTCAAGTTCTGTGTCGGTGATACTTCATAATACATGTACGCGATAGGATATCTCCCAACAAACACGTTTTCCGTTCTCGTAGCATTGATCACGTATGTGTAACCAGCCGCCGGTGTTCCACAGTCTGCCTTTCGTTGAATTAAACACGAATCACGGTTAAGTTGCAAACACGCCAAGTAATCTTTTCCAGAGATACACAATACATTTTAAAACGAGATGATTAAAAACTCACTGACGCTGATCCATCCGCTGATTCGCCCGCACTGCCACTACCGCTTGCCCCTACGGAGCATCCCCCAATCTGACCGCCTGCGCCTGCCTTAGAAGTGAGAAATAAAGTTTTCACGTAGAAATTATCAATTTTTTTTTGTTTCATTGCAGACGGAAAAAATTTTTAGGAACGATCTAATAAAATTGTATAACAAGATCACGATTGGGTACTCTCTGACGCATTTCCTGATCCCTTTCCAGCAGCGCCAGATTGTGAATTACCCGTGTCACCTGTACCATCCCCGTTTTGCCCATGAGTGCTTTCTCCAGCCTGACCGTTTACTCCTTGCTACATAGGAATTCAAGTTCTTGTGTCAAAAATATTATTTCTAATACTCGCGAAGGCTTCGAAGATTTACCAATTTATTCGATTATCCCGCATTATAATGAAATGACTAAACCTACTTGTGCGAGAGCTACGTTGATCGCTAAAGCGAGGACGATCACAAAGTATCTCATGATACGGTTTACAACACGACGGTTCACAAAAGGATTGTTTTAGTTACGAAGACTGGATACCAAGATGTCGAAGTGGGCGCTTATATACTTGGTTCGGACCCTGAAAATGAAGCGTATAATTGACGCGCGTGGACTAAATGATGTGTTTGTACTAACCGCTGGTTCAATTTCTATACATAATGGAACGGATGAGTTCGTGTTTGACGCATGCGGCTTCTTATCGTACAATTGTCATGTCATTTTCCGAATTTATTCGAGTAGCTTTCTAACCAGTAAAACGCACACATACTCGTCATAATGTATTAGATAACCTGACAATGTCACCGTACTGGAAGTGCAATGGGCGTTCTTACTGCATTCATGGTGACCACTAAAATCAGTGGAAAAAATTGATACACTAGGCCCTCGACTTCATGAACAGCTCCCGCCGACACCCACGAAAATCGAGGCAGTGCATGCCCCGCCCATACTAACTGTCGAGCATGGCAAATAGCTTAATGCGTCGATCGATATTCGCTCTATGGTGGGGACTGCTGCGGAAATCGAGGCCTCACAAATCGAAGCCCTAGTGTAATCTTTTTTTTTATCTGAAATATTCCAAGATCCAACTGTATTACAGTTAACACATGCGGAATAGAGTAACCCAAGTCGCCATAACATCAATAACGCCGATAAGAAAGCACTCATTACACTGGCAACAGTTATGTCACCGATGATTGTTATCAAGCTCAAAACCAAAACTCTTCAGGATTATGTTTGCTTTGTGTTATCAGTTCGTCGCAGTTGATAATACTGTAAAAATAACCAACCAAAGTGCGACTCCATTTTTTATGGTTTTTGACGGTCGAATGTGGAAACATCCGTTTAGCAAGTGGGACTCCAATTTTGATGATTTTTGACGGTCGAATGTGGAAAACATCCGTTTAGCAAAAGGCGTTGAGCGACTACCGCTGTTTTATTGTACGTAGTTTTATTGGTTTATTGTACCCTTAGATGACGTCACTTCCTACGACGTGACGTTTCACTTAGATGACGTCACTTCCGGTCAAAAACCGAAGACTTTAAATCGTAAGTGCCTTCTTCCCTAAATGGCGTCTCTGCCGATCGCAGAAATAGATTTTCAAACCAGTATTGACGTTTCTCCTAGATGACGTCATTTGAAGTCGAAAAAAACCTCAATATGAGCAAGACCATTTGAGGTTTCACGCAAAAACGAATGGGATGACGTCAGAAGCTGCAGTTATGTCTAGATCAACTAAATCGCATATTATATTAGGTTAGAACTTCCGGGACATTGGAGTAAAAAATTCAACACTTTTAACTCCTTTAATTCTTCAGGTCGTCTAACATATTTTCGGCGTAATTGTGTTCGATGTACAGATTCATGCACTAGCAGACTCCTCCGTATCTCTCTCCCTCCACTTTCTCTCCGTTTATCTCGCTCGGTCTTTCCACCTTATGTACAGTATGTGCATTGTTGGGGTGTCCTCAGATGTTACGCCAATATGCGTGTACCCAAAGTTTCGAGGGATCCATTCTCAACAGATATCGCATTCTTGAAGCCAAGTCAATTATTATTTACAAATAAATTTATCATTCAAACAGTCACGTTGAAGTCAATACGGAATTTCGACGGCCTCCAATGAATTCTTCATTATCTTTTGTGAGTTCTTGCTATGATGTCTCGAGCAGAATTCTTGAATCCTCTGGCATGCCTCCTCGAGCATGTCCACTGGAATTGTTATCACCAATCTCATATAGGAAGGAAAGTCGAAACACTGAAAAATAAAGTCAAAAGAAATTATAAACATAATAGAAATTGCATAGATTTTGTAGCAAGCATCAATTCGCTTCGCCATTATGTAAATTGCAATCGTGGATGATAATATTTGTTATTTTAGGACTCTAAAACTACGTCACACGTATCGCCACACCGAAAAAAGTCGGAACTTGGTGCTCACTGATAAGCGACTTTAACGTTTTTAATTAAAGCGTCTCTTATCCCTCGAAGCTTATAGATGAATGTTTTAAATAAAAAATAATTCTTAAAATACTCATTTTAAATATAAAATACAATCAGCTCACCTCGCCCGGAAGACAAAAGACAGATTCCTCCATGAGCAGCCGACGAACAAATTCAACTTCGGTTTTGAACTCGGGGTAAGAGCTCAGATCTATATATACCTGTCGATCGATAGAGAAATATATATATGTATATATGTGCAGCTGTATGTGAACCTGAGTGTGTTGTATATATGCAAAAAGTTTCCCTTGTCAAACCGTTCAATTATATTATTTTTAGCTCTTACCATAATGTACATCGCTCCATCAGGCATTATTGGTTTCAGTCCCGGTATTTTTACCAGATGGCTGTAACAAATTTTCGCGTGGTTCTGAAAGCAGAAAAGAAATCTATCAATCATAAAAACTGAACGTAAAAAAATCCGCACAACTTCCAATTTTCAACATTTTTGAACACTCTCAATCTCTTCTCCCATTTCCTTCCAACGTGAGATTATCTGATTTCGTGAATATAAAAAAATAACAATGTCACACATTGCAAAACTTACATGCAACGTTCGCACAATGTCATCGTAGAATTTCTGCGGAGTATTCTCAAGTATAGCCGGTAGTGCGCCTTGAATTATCGTGTTGCTGCCGATAATTCTCTGACTGAGGCACGTCAATCCCTTGCGAATCTGTCGACACATCGAAGGTGCTTAATGTATTTTTCATGCGCAACAAAATTTGTCAATCGACCCTGATCTTTCGAGTAGACGTGATCCCCTACCTCTTTCTCCAGAACCTCCTGACGGTCGTGAATAATTATCCATCCCATTCTCCAGCCCGGTACCAAGAACCTTCAAAAAACAAAAAACAAAAAAGCGAATAACATTTACGTGTAGCATTCGATACGGACGCGACCAATTTGAATCTCAATGTGGTGCGTTGCACCCGATACATATTTCGCTCACGTACCTTTTGGTCAGTCCGCTGCATGACAATATAGGAACTTCGCTCGATAGAGACGCTAATGAGTGGTATGTTCGTCCGGGAAATACCTTTATTGCAGACAGACAATCGACACCCGTAGTTAGAATATGAATACACGGTACTTCTCGTAAAAACAATATCATCGACATGCGTCGCTGTGAATTCTGAACAGAAGACTCTTCAGGTTGGCTTAAGCACAATTGGAATCAATAACTCACCATGTGCTCGTATATCTCGTCAGCGATTATTGGTACGTGGAAGCGAGCCGCAATGTCCAGGATATCCAGAAGATGCTGACGACCGAATACCGAGCCGCAGGGATTCGATGGGTTGTTAATTAATATTGCGGCCGTTCTGTCGTCGATCTGCTTTGCGAGATCCTCGAGGTCTATCTGCCAGCCCAGTTCCGGCTGAAACAGGGGTTCATTGAGACAATTCGTATATTTCTTCGGTCAACATTTTCATCGCCGAATGTATTTCATTTTTTTATTTCACTCGGTGGGAAAATTGTGGTTTTTTCGAAAGCCCCCATTTTCACACCTTGTAAAATAAAATTTTATCGGATACTCGTGCGAAAAACGTTTTCTGAACTCGTGTCATTGCAACTCTCGCTTTCGGCTCCTGCTGCAAAGTTACATTCGTCAGAAAAAGTTTTTTCGCACTCGAAAAAAGTACTAATGTAATGTAATGTAATGTAGAGATTGTCGAACGGAACCTACCAGAAGATTGTAAGACTTGACTGCGATCCCGAGACCCTCGGCGAGTGTTCTGTAGATCGAAAAACCGGGCCTAGGAATCAATATGTTTTGACCCTCTCTGGCCAGAGCTGTTATGCAGAGATCCAGAGCGCATGAACATCCACTGCAGAGTATTACATCCTGCGCCAATATTGCATACCTCAGTATCATTCATTTCAATCGGTATTATTTGATTTAAAGATAGGGTAAGTACGCCTTATTTTTTACGGATTAATAGAACCGCACTCCCAGAAAAATCCTCTTGCCGCAAGATGTTTTTCTGACTGCAAGTAGATTGTCAGGACAAATTAATTCTCGACGACTAAATTGAATTTTCTTGCGGCATAAGGATTTCTGAAAAATATGGTGCATTCCATCCCAATTCGGCCATCCTCCGAGCCGAAACCTTCCAATTCAAGCGAAACTTTTATCCTGCTTGTATATACGCTCAAACTGAAACTTAAGATTTTTTTTTGATATTTTTGCAGGTGTGTGACAAAGCAATCGATAATTGAAAATCGGCAATGATAAAAAAGAGTTTCAACGTGAAATATCTCTCAATTGGAAAATATTATGTGTAGAATGAATTCGTCTTGAATATTACTTTAATAAAAAAGGAGTCCATCATTTTTAAAACACATTGGCATGCTAAAAAGTGAATTAACATTTAAAGAAATGATTTTTGATCGGTGGGACATTAAAATTTATTTTTGTGGTACATTTTTTCAAAAAATGATGGAAAAATACAGTGGAAATTAATGAGACCTCAGCGATTATGGTATAAAAGATATAAATACTCTTACGGTTTAAAGGATACACATTTTTTTTCACTTTATAACTTAATAACCTTCAATAACTTCACGGCTATAAATATTTCGTTCTTTCTTGAGATTTGCGTTGATAAGAAAAAATTATACTACAATTCATTGTGATTTTTATTTGTTTCGTCAAATATAAATTATGTTTACACTTTCGGCGGTGCAAATGGATTTTCTTATGATTTGTTAACATTTTTACTAATCCTTATTTGGTTGTGTGCAATAATAAGAACGAAATCAGCCATACAACTTTATGGCTTGTTAAACTCTTGACCTCGGTGAATTTTTATGATTTGCTTCGTTTTATAATATCGTGGATTTCACATATGCTTCGTTTGATAATGTGAATTTCACATAACTCGGCATTGCTGTAAATTTTCGTTTTAACCTTTAAAATTTCCAGCAATTCCGAGTTATGTGAAATTCACATTATCAAACGAAGCAAATCATAAAAATAATTCACGGTTGGGCTGAAGGACTCAGGTCGATGGACCTTCGCCAAGGTGTATAATTATCATTATGGATACAAATAAGTATAAAAAGATAACTGTATAAATATTAAGCTTTGGCAATAAATCTCTTTTACTTCTACTAATATACGGAAATGAAGAATTTAACAAACTATATGGAGTATTTCGTTCTTAGAGCGAAGAACAAAGCAACGCTTATCACCGTAAAAATATTAACAAATCGCAAGAAAACACGTTTGCCCAGCCGGAATTGTAAACAGAAGTTCTATTTGATGAAATAATTAAAAATCACAATGTATTGTGATATAATTTTTTCTTATCAACAGAGATCCCAAGAAAGAAAGTATTTATAGCAGTGTAGTTATTGAAGGTTAGTAAAGGACGTGATAAAATCGTAAAAAATGTATATCTTTTAAACCGTGAGAGATACCATAATCACTGAGTTCTCATAATTTCCGGTGATATACCAAGATTTATTGAAGAAATTTGTAAAAAGAATTAAAAATGTCCAACCGATTGAAAAATAGAAAGAACAATCTTTCAAATCCAAAATGCTAAATATCTTCGAAAATTAACCAACAATTTTTTTGTTAAAGTACGATTTGAGACGAATCCAATGCACACCTAATATTTCCTGATATCCCCATCCAATTCAGAGATATCTCATATTGAAACTTTAAAAAAAATATTATTGCCAATTTTCAATAATCAATGTCTCCTGTCGCAGCTTTCAAAAAAGTTATATAGAAAACAGGGAAAAGTTTGAAGAATGCCCCATATATTATATATATTGAATATTTTATATTACATACACACATTCTCGATTTATTTTCACAGTGGGTAATTTCACGACGTACCTTTGAATCAACTGTGACGAATTCGTTCGAACTATATTTGGCCACTGCCGCTCTGGCTCTCTCGTACCCTTTAATAAAATAAATCAATGTTTCATCGTTGGACCATTACCATCATACCCCATCATTTTCATACGGCGTACGGTGCCATAAATAATTTTCATAAACATAAATTGTTTTACTAAAAATAAATTAATAACAAAATCAAAGTTCGATCAGTACCAGTGCTCGCTGCGTATCCGTTGTACAGCTGTGAGTCGAGGCTGTCATGAACAGCATCGATAGCTTCCTTGGCGGGTTTGAGGTTTCCAAAAGTTGTAGGATCGCCTTAAAAACGAGCGGAAGGCGTAAAAATAAATTTTCAAAAAAGTCATCCTATCCCTTCATCAATACGAGTCGACAGATATTTGAGAAGCTGGAGATGTCGTAGCTTGGACCGACTCACCTATGGACAGAGCTATCAGTTTCTTATTGGGATTCGGTTCGACGACGATATTTTCGACGATCGATCTTATGGGATTGTGGGTCCTCCTGGCAATTTCGGAGGCTTTCACGTTCCATCTTTCACGCGAGACGATGATATTCGCGTTTGACATCCCGTTCGTTATTCTCGAACCGCCAAAGTATCAAAAAGTTGTGCGCAACTTCGACACGTTAATCTAGGCTGTTATTACCATCCGCGAAAAATAGCGACTCGACTTTCTCCGCGATCAACGACGTGTCTACAGGTGTAACCCCCTCGTAGTTAGACTAAACGTGACGAGTAACGTCGTGATCGGTTGGCGCGTTTTTCGATAACTAAGCTCAAGACAGGATGGGCGATCACTTGAAATGGCAAGAGCCGGATCGGGAGGATGGACCGACGGACTCGTTCCATTGGTCGGTCAGTTTCCACACCTTCTTTTTCATAATTAATTAAATCCCGGTTCCCCTTTTGCTACGTAAACACGGCCTCGCAGTCCTTATCATCATCATCTGCGACGACGTCATTCGACTACTCGAGACTCCGTACAATTACGATGCGTATTTGGCGCTGTTGGCAGCCCAACGTGTGGGGAGGACGGACCGAAGCGGCTTACAAAAACAAAAAATAAAAAAACATCGATAGTCACGGCTTGAAAAAAAAGACTCGTCTCATCATTAAAAAAAAAAAGAAGTCGTCCCAGCTGGAAAAGTGAGAATGCAAAGATATGGAAAAATTTGGAAATCATCCTCTGACAGGGCACCACGGGCAGAGTGGAATAAACATGGAGATGGTCGGGTATTTACTGAATTTAAGAATTCTACGAGGAATGTCGTCTTTCCGGCTCGTGCAACAACTCTTCTGTAGGTACGGCTCGAGCGCGCGAGCAAACGAGATAGCCGCCAACTTTGCATCCGGGCCGATCTCTCGGGCGCGTGTGGAGATCGAAAACACGAGCCTCCGGCGTGTCTTCTAACTCGTTTACCATGTACACATAAAATTCATGAATTTCCTCCGAGTTTTTTTCAGACGCGTGTAATGATTTTTCCTCGCTGGACACCGACCGATATTATTCCTCCCTCTCGGCGCTGAAAATCTCGATCAATCGTCGTTCTCACTTTCGACGAGTAATCGATTTACGTAATATCGGCACAGACATACGAACAATTAGGAGCGGGCGGCGGGCGGGGAAGGAAGATAAAATATGATTGTACATTCGAGTCTCGGCGAGTTGTGCAACGAATACATATTTTTGCATATTAAACTACTGGAATGAATTCGTGATAGACGTTCGAGAATCGAACGATCGGGCTGACGAAAGACACGGAATAAAATGTATCTTGTACTTGGCGTTAAGGACATCGGAGAAATTTTACGGTTGAATTCCATGCTCGTCATGTACGCGTTCGTGTGTGTTACAAACACTCATGTGTGGATGTGTGGATGTGTTTATGGAGGCTCGCCTCGTCGTGATACGCGAAACTCCGGAGGCCCGTCCGTTCCGTAGTGGGGTTCGACTATCAGCCACCCAGACGAGCTTACGGGCTCGTTGGAGAAACTTTCGCAACGCGTGTCTGTTACTTGGTGCCGCATACTGCTTACTTCCACGTTGGCTCCCAAGTTTGTCCCCTCACGGCTGAACACGCTCCGGTCCCGTTCGCCACCTTTTCCACAGCTTGTGGTCCATTACCTACCGCCGTATCTACTTTCGATATTCCAGCTAGCGCGAGCCCCCACACTCGGGCACAAAATAAACTTCGATTCGCGAGGGAGAATGGGCACGTACCGGCCACCTCAAGGAGAACCTCAATACGTCAGCTGTGCGGTGAAGTTTCGATTTAAAAAAAAACGAAAATCTTGAACAGGTAGAAACTTTGTGATGTGGACCAGCAAACACAGCACACGCAGCGTCTCGTGCTGTAAAATTATCGGCGTGTAGTTGTTATTAACGATTGAGGAAAAAAAGCTCTGCAATTTCTGCGACCCATTATGTTTTTTTCGTATATTTAACAACGGGAATTATTGCTGTACCTGACGAATGCGAATCTAGTAAAAAGTTGCCAAGGAAAACAGGCTGGAGGAAGCAAAGGCCGGAAAACAAGGATGAAGTAAATAACGGACGTAGAAAAAAAGCCGCGGAGAAAAAAAGCCGATTGTATCATAATGTATTATCAATAAGGAAAATACGAATTTGTATTTCAAACGTAGACGCACATAAACACGCACGGCCAGCCATTCAGGGTTCGCTCGGCCGAGATCGGCCATATTTTTCATCGGCCATTATTTCTTGGTTCTCGGGAATGCGAAGAGTTCATCCAAAAATTGATGTCTCTGGGAATCAATAATTAGTGAAAGATAACTCTGGGAAGAGAAAAATATATGGTGAGCAATATATCCTCAAATCGCGAATTCCATTTCATTAACTCGATCACCAGCAGCGGCCGACAGCATCGGTGTCGTGTTTTGCTCGTCAAAATTATATTGAAATTATTGACTTTCGGCAGGGTTCAAAGTACTGTTAAATGAGCGATAGAAGTGTGCGACTTCGTTACCTATATGCCAAAAGACGTTATCTACACATAAAATACACTTCTCAAAGTGTGGACATTCTTGTATGAAAAGGCAGAGCGAATCGAAAAATGTCCCTACAAAATTTTCTAGATCAGCTAAAACGAGCGAACGAAGTTTCACTCGATCGTTTTGTCTACATGTAATAAAATAACGTAATAAGATAATTCAAGACTCATTTTGAGAACATTGCTCGATTTTTGTTTTAATCGCCATGTTTTCCCCAAATTATCTGCAGGGTAGTTTGAGAAAAATTCTTCCCGTGCATCCTCAATCTTTATAGACGTACGTTTATACGTAATAAAGCGATTCAGTGTATACGTCATGATCAACAGCACAGCTCGTTTATAATCGACGTAGGTATACCGCGTCGTTCGTTTAATAAACTGTGCGGTCATTCAAGGATCCTTTATTACCCACACGTCTGTTTATCGTGTCGAATGTTAACAAGCCTGTTGTTTTATTCGCGTCTAGTGCGGTTGTTTTGTTATGCTCGTGAAAATCACATTGAAATTATCGACTTTCAACAGGGTTCCATTTACTGTTAAATCAGCGATATAAGTTGGACCACATTAATTACATTCCGAGATAAGTTATCTACGAATAGAAATGTCATTATTGCCACTTGTCATAGTTTGCCAATTCTTGTATCAAAAAGCAGAGGAACTCCAAAAAATATCCCAACTAATTTTCCTAGCCCAGCTAAAACTACAAAGTTTGACTCGATTATTTTGTCTTAACGCACGTAATAAGATAAGATAATTCAAGACTCACCTTGGCAACATTACTCTTTTTTTTAAATCACCATCTCTGATATTGGATACTAACCAGTGCTGCGCTGTTTTCTCCCAAACTATCTGCAAGGTAGTTAAGAAAAAAAAACTTCCCGTGCGTTAAATTTGTATAGTTGTACTTTTATACACAACGCGATCCCGTTTACACATCATGATCAGTAGCACAGGAGCTTGTTTGTAATCGACGTGTATTAAACGCGCCGTTCGTTTAATAAACTGTGCGGTCATCCAAGGATCCTCTATTATCCACGCGTCTGTTTACCAGATCGGACGTTAACAAGCCTGTTTTTTTATTTGCATCTGTTGCAAAATATTTTTTTCACGCATCGGCGAGAAATTGTTG
Source organism: Ichneumoninae sp. B BG-2022a (assembly GCA_030522725.1). NCBI lineage: Eukaryota > Metazoa > Arthropoda > Insecta > Hymenoptera > Ichneumonidae > Ichneumoninae sp. B BG-2022a. Next base: position 13,655 of record JAPYZD010000648.1, read on the forward strand.
AAGCATGAATAGAATGTTCGAGTTTCGTCGGTGATAATTATCCACTGTGTATACTCGCACACTCCGTCCGTTTGCCGTTCGAGTTTTGGAACGACGTTTGACCCATTGATTGGCTTCGGTTAATTGATGGCTCTTGCGTTTTGTCCTTGTCAATTATTCCGGTAGATGCTAATCAGATAACGATCTTTGCAGAATCGATACAGAGAATACTCGTTGCCGGGTTTTTTTTGTTGTGAAATTTGTTTTTTTGTTGTGAAATCAATAAATTTCGAAAATTATTACAATAGTATAATCATTTTTATTGGCTATGTAGCAAAATACCTATGTATTTAAATATTTGGTGTCACACGATTACCAGGCTAGAAGTCGTTTGGATTAATATACAATATGTAAATGTGCCATATTGGATATATGGGCAGTGTCCGTGGTAGTTCGATGATGTAAACTTAAATTGGTACGAATTCGCGATATAAATATATATTACTTTTACATTCTAAGTAGTATGCTAGGCACTTGGGGTTTCTTTCGTTTTTTTTTCTCTCGTGTGTAGTAATGCAATTAAAAATGAAGGAATGGGAGAAAGGGGTATTGACAAAAAAATAAAAATAAAGAGAAAAATCGGTAAATGAACGTGAGAAGAAGACGGTAATTGGCAGCCGGGTACGCGCGCGTTCGCTCGCGGGAAGAAACGAGAGAGATAGTGTGAGTCGAAAAGCAATTTTTTTGTTTTTTTAACGCAGCTACGAAGTATCGTCATCGGATATAGCTTCTCTCGTTTCTCTGTCCCATATCGCAAACAAGACGTTCGTTTCGTTATTTACTTAAACAATAGCTTCCTTTTTTTATCGAATATATAAAATTGTTTACATATTTACGTATTCTTTATACAAACTTGACAACGACTTATTCTCGATCTCAGATTGCCCGCTTTGAGTGTTTGCTTCTCGGGTCTCTGGAATTGATTTATGTCCTCTATCGTTGCCATCCAGAAACTGAATTCGTTCGCATAATAATGGCAGTGTCCTTTAGCGCCGTTGCACTCGATGAACGGCGTTGCGCGGAAGTCCTCGAGACAGGAGCCGGTGCTCGAGAGGGACTGACCACCTCCCTGTGAGCCAGCTCCGGTGTGCTGAAATACAAATAAAAAAAAGAAATTTTATGAAAGAACCAAAAAAAAAGTAAAAAAAAAATTTCATAGGCTTCAATGAATTTCGTACCATGACGAAACTGTATCCGATCCAGAGTCCCAACCATCCGTTCGGACAGTTCGGAATGCTAAGAGATTGGCTGTGAACCGCAATGACGTTCGCGGGAACTTCGCAAACGACGCATCTAAAGAGACAATGAAAAAAAAAGCAAAAAAACGAAGGTTAAGAATTTGCTTTGTTTTTGCGATGCATATATAAATCGACTGTTCAATGACCTGGATATGTATTCCTCGATGGCAGTTTCCTCGACGGGCATCATCGGTATCGGGCTGTTGGTCGACAGCCAGTAGGAACGATCGTTACGACTGGCATAGTGACACACGTTGTTGACGTCGCAGAATAGGAAAGGCATGGTCGAGAATTTTCTTACACACGAGCCGGCGAAACCTGTTATTTTTTTTTTTAAGAAGGATTTATAGAACGAGTTAGATGCTGAAGAATGAAAACACGTTTCTTATATAGCTGTCGTTTTTTCCCATGCCGCGCCGAAGCCGGGCATGGGAGAGCAGCGATCAGTTGGGCCCCGCGTGATAGCCCTGCCAACGCTCGACAAGATTTTCGACTCCGATGCCCCGAGCATCACGCCGATACTCACTCGATTATCTCAAGGTTAACGATCACGCGTTGACGATCTTTGCATTTACTCAAACAGCTTCTGCGACTTTGAATCTGCTACGCAGTTCACTATTATTGCGATACTTGCCTAGATCCTGAGAGTGTGCCCTCTCATCGCCGTCGGTATACAAAAGACTGTAACCGTCCCAGAGCCTGATGTGTCCAGGGTCGCAAACGGGAACGCTCTGGCTCTGACTGTGCTTCACGAGAAGAATTCCGGTCAAGTAGTCGGAAGCTTGTTCGCAGGGTGCGCCAGTTTCTCCCTTGGGACCCGGAGTACCAGGCGGCCCTTGGAGTCCCGGAAGACCCGGCGCTCCGTCGAATCCGGCCAAGCCGGAGGGCCCGGGTGGACCTTGAGGTCCGATTAATCCGATAGCGCCCTTCACGCCGTTGAGTCCTGGGAATCCACGGGGTCCCATCACTCCCTTCTCGCCTGGCAATCCCGGAGCTCCGGATGGTCCTGCAACGATCGTCGGTATATTGTACTTGCTACTATTTTCGGCGGTCGGCTATGTAGAAAAGTTTCTACTTTACCGACGGTCGGTAAATCTTCTGACACACTTACCTGGATATCCACGATCTCCCTTCGGTCCCATCGGTGGCTCGATACAGTCGTCTCCCTTGTCTCCCTTGATGCCCGTGTATCCCACAGCTCCCATGAGTCCAGGGACTCCAGGGTATCCTCTGTCTCCCTTTTCTCCGGGCATGCCGGGGAAGCCGTCTTGCCCGTCGAGACCTCGATCTCCCTTGTCGCCAGGAATTCCGTCCAATCCAGATGGTCCTGTAATTCATTGTTCGATTAAATATTAGATCGCCTATTCGCTTACAGTCTTACCTACACTCAGAGGACGAAATTTAGAGACGCTGTTAAGAATCATCCTCGATAGATAGTACATATAGTGGGTAGTTTAATAGTGAGTAGTTCAATAGTGGGAAGTTCAATAATGGGAAGTTTACCTGAAAGACCGCGTTCTCCCTTTTGTCCTGGTGCGCCGAAGAGTCCAGGCTGTCCTTGATCTCCCTTGGGGCCTCTGGGTCCAATTTCGCCAGGTTGTCCTTCGAATCCAGGAGTTCCATCGCGACCGGGCGGTCCTTCGATGCCGACAATGCCCATATCACCTTTGTCACCTTGCGGACCCGTCGGTCCCCAAGGACCAGCGTCACCCTTTTGTCCGGGCAGTCCAGGTAATCCAGTTTCACCCTTTTCACCAGTTAATCCGGGCAATCCATCGCGACCGTGTTTTCCCAATAAGCCAGGTAGACCCTTCTCTCCCTTGACAGTCAATCCAGGCAATCCGTCTAATCCAGATGGACCAGTGTCACCTGTTGCGAGAAGAAAACATCACCATTTAAACACATCGCTGCAAGCCTTCGTGTACTTGGAGAGACACTATATTCGCTTTATATTCGGAGCCTTGGTCCGCAAGTCGAGCACGTACCCTTCGTTCCAGGACGTCCGGATGAGCCGGGATTGCCTACGGGGCCTGGAGTTCCTCTGTCACCTTTCTCCCCGTCAAATCCAGCCGGCCCTTGGAATCCGCGATCACCCTTCTCTCCGTCGACTCCAGGCAAGCCAGGATTTCCCGGCTCTCCCTTTTCACCCTTGACATTGATCGTTGGTCCGGGAGGACCGCGATCTCCCTTTTCTCCGGGAGGTCCGGGAACCCCCGGTATTCCTTCGAGTCCTGTCAACAGATTCAATATTCAATATCGTGCCAATAACAGCCAATAACAGCCAATAACAGCCAATGGTCACAGCTAATAAGCATACTTATAAAAAGACTACAATATCTCTAGGTCTATTAACGGAAAAGGTGATACGTAAACAAACATTATTCGATTGGTTACCTTGCGGTCCATGATCTCCCTTGACGCCGTCCAAGCCAGGTCGTCCAGGCGATCCCATCTCACCGACGAGGCCGGCGAATCCGGGAGGTCCTCGTAGTCCAATATCGCCAGGTTCACCAGGTAATCCGTCCAATCCAGGTTTGCCAGGTTCGCCAAATGGACCAGGAAGACCCTGTGGCATGACAATTAACGATAAACGTTGATACCTTCGATAAGTACCGATAGAAGTCATTGCGGTTCACTGTTTCCCACCATGTCTCCTTTGAGTCCAGGGAATCCTCGTGCGCCTTCATCTCCCTTTTCACCTAGCGGCCCAGGTAAACCATCTCGTCCTGGTAATCCAGGCTCACCCTTCAGTCCGGGTGTGCCGTCTCGACTGAAACCTGGTCGTCCAGCATCTCCTTTGAGGCCGTCGACTCCGTCTCTTCCTGGCGGTCCCTGCGGTCCTCGAACACCCGGCATTCCAGGCTCACCCTTCTGTCCCTTTTCAGATACTTCACCCGGTTCTCCTTTTTTACCCTGATTTATCAACAGGAAGACACATCGGGCGTTAAATAAAGTCACTCAATAGTTCATTGTACTCTAAATTTATAAAGTCTGTCAGTCGATAAAGCAGTCTGTTCACTGAAAAAAAATATCATTGATTCAAGAACACTGACACTTGCGGGCTGCCATGGACATACGCTGTTATATCAAGTCTATTTCACTTGACATAACAACGCATGATAATGAAACTATCACGTATCTTTTCATAAATTTCATAGACATTGGTTCATTTTCATATATAATTGTTAGAATGAAAATAATAATTACGCTGACTACATATGTCATATGAATCAATGATATTTCTTTTTCAATGTTGAAAACAGACTTTTTAATTACCGTTAATCCAGGTGGTCCGCGATCTCCCTTGATGCCATCGAGTCCGCTGGGTCCAGGCAATCCCGGTTCGCCATTGAAACCTCGATCTCCCTTCTCGCCAGAGGGTCCCGGTCTTCCCGGTTTTCCCTCCATTCCGGGCAATCCTGGAAATCCGTTCGATCCCTTGTCACCGCGTTCTCCCTTGAGTCCCATAATTCCCTCGGTTCCTGGTCGACCGGCGACTCCGGGAAGACCACGACGTCCCGGATATCCTTTCGGGCCGTCGATACCGATTTCTCCACGATCTCCCTTCGCGCCTGGGAATCCTGGCAGTCCGGATCTGCCGGCTTCGCCGAGCAATCCGGGCTCTCCTTTGCTACCGTCCGCTCCGGGCGAGCCCGGTATTCCGGTAGGACCCGGTGGCCCTATTGGTCCCGTATCTCCCTTTTCTCCAGGTCCTCCTGGCAGTCCGTTTAATCCTGGCTGACCGTTGTCTCCTTTCTCGCCGTTGAATCCAGGCAATCCCGAATAACCGAGTGGTCCATCCTTTCCTGGGGGTCCTGGCAGTCCGTGCTCGCCCTTTTCACCCGGCGGTCCTGTCAGGCCTGGAAGTCCCTTCATAGACAATCCGGGCTCACCCTTGTCTCCCTTTGCCGCTGGGTAACCGGGAAGTCCTCTGGGACCAGTGCGTCCGTCCTCGCCGGGGAAACCCATCGGCCCGCTGTCCCCCTTGTCTCCTCGAGGTCCTGGCAACCCTCTTGGACCTACTGGGCCTGGAGCTCCGATTGCACCTGGAGGACCCGGTGGTCCCTGATAACAAATTATCAAGACGTTTCTGTTATCACCAATTTACCCCAATCCGTTTGCTTCTAAAACGTATTATGCAACTCATAAGTCGGGTAAAAGTGGTGAATATGGCCCACCTCGATTAACACGTAAATCAATGATATATGGAGCGGTCCATATTCCCCACTTTTACCCTATAGTCCATTTTTGTAAAATTTTGTGCCCTATGTTGATGTTCAAATCCACTTACAGAGAATCCTTGCAAGCCCCTGTCTCCGGGAAGTCCGTCGAATCCTTGTGGTCCTGGCTCACCCTTGTCGCCCCGTGCTCCTTGATCACCTTTGAATCCCTTTTCCAGATTCAGCGGAGGACATTGACCTGATCGAGGGACGTTACGATTACATCAAGAAGCTCACAAAGAGTAGAAATCACTCTCGCGAAGAACCCGAGCAGAAATTTTCACGCATTACATCGGGCCCTGATAAGGTCCTGAGAAGGCCTGACAAGGGCCTGATAAGGCCCTATCAGGGCCCGATGTAACGCTCGAAAATTTATACTCGAGAAGTCGATGTTTCTAGCTTTCTTACCGGGTTCTCCCTTTAATCCGTACAGTCCGGGTTCTCCCTTCGGTCCAGGATTTCCAGGGTTACCTTCGTTGCCCGGCTCTCCTTTGATGCTTGATCCCTTCTCTCCTATGCGACCAGGCGTGCCAGGTCTGCCAGGCGTGCCGTCTAATCCGGGGAATCCTCGATCACCCTGAAGTATAAAGCAACACAGTCCACGCATGAGAGAGCGACATTTTCTTCACTCTTTAATCTGAGCCTTTTTTAAAATAATTCTTACCGGAGTTCCTTTGAGTCCTGGGAACCCTTCCAATCCTGGACGTCCTTTTTCACCCATGGGACCAGCGGATCCCATCGGTCCTGGGCGTCCGGGCTCGCCGCGTGGACCCTGGTCGCCCTTCTGCAGCTTCAGCATGCTTTCGGAAACAATCGCGTCGGATCCACGTTCACCCTGCGGTCCTGAGCTTCCTGGTGTTCCGTCTCTTCCCTGTTATCGACAATGAGTTTGTTAAAAACGATCGTTGCTATCGCCTCGGCGAAACACGACATGAATGCACACCGCAATTCCAGGCGGACCGATCGGTCCGGGAAGTCCGTCAGCTCCAGCTTCACCGGGATATCCGCGTTCTCCAGGAGGTCCGCGAGGACCGGGCAATCCGGGCGTGCCGTCCAAGCCTCGATCTCCCTTGGCTCCCCGCACTCCCGGCAAGCAATCCTGACAACGACCTCCTATTTCACCTTTCTCACCCATCTCTCCCGGTGTTCCGGGCAATCCGTCTCTACCGGAAGCTCCCACTTCGCCGGGCAGTCCGGGCATGCCTGGCGCCCCTGGAATACCGTCCAACGAGTCTCCCGGACGTCCTCGAGATCCGGCGTAACCTCTCTCACCCTTTTGTCCTTTGTCGCCGTCTATTCCCGGCAGTCCGTCCATGCCTTTCGGTCCCTGAGCACACAATCATCCATACAACGAGGGTGCACATCGCACCTATCAGTATTTTCAACTCCACCTACACCGATAAAAAGGTTTGGTAATGGCAAACTAAGCTGCAGTTGCGGGTGGCGAAAGAAATATTTCGTTAATTGAACAAATATCTAGTTGATTGAACAAATATTTCGTTGATTGAACAAATATTTCGTTGATTGAACAAATATTTAGTTGAATGAACAAATATTTAGTTGATTGAACAAATATTTAGTCGATTGATCAAATATTTAGTCGATTGAACAAATATGTAGTTGATTAAACAAATATTTAGTTGATTAAACAAATATTTAGTTGATTGAACAAACATTTAGTTGATTGACCAAATATTTAGTTGATTGAACAAATATTTAGTTAATTGAACAAATATTTAGTTGATTGAACAAATATTTAGTTGATTGAACAAATATTTAGTCGATTGAACAAATATTTAGTTGATTGAACAAATACTTCAACAAATACTTGGATTTAACAAACATTTCGTTCAATCGACCAAATATTTCTTTCGCCACCCGCAACCGCAGCTTAGTTTGATATTACCGAACCTTTTTTTTCGGTGTACACTTTAGCACAAAGTCTGCTATTTCATACGCTTCGAGGTTTACACGTGCTTATCATTAAGGATCATTTATCAACTGCTCACGATAATGGAGAATCCTTTGTCACCGGGTGTGCCTCGTGGTCCGGCTGGACCGATCGGCCCATCGAAACCGCGAGGGCCGGTTTCTCCAGGAAATCCTGTGAGGCCAGGCTCTCCTTTCGTGCCCTTTTCGCCTGGTGCTCCCTCGGCTCCGGGAATTCCGGGTTGACCGGGTCCTCCTTGCAATCCGATCGGTCCTCTCGGGCCAGGATCTCCGGGATATCCGTCAGTTCCTCGCGGGCCGATGGGACCAGGAAAACCTCGCGGTCCTGGGGGACCGGGCGGACCTGGACGTCCCTTGCCACCCTGCAAGATTTTTTTATACTCACGTTAATACGTTTATCATTTATTGATGGTCCGCGTACGAGTTTGACAAACTTACGCCTGGCGGACCAGGTGGTCCTCGAAGTCCGCTGACACCTTGCGGTCCATCTCTGCCTGTGTCTCCTTTGCGACCGGGGCGACCGGCCAATCCATCGAGCCCGTCGATACCGCGATCTCCCTTGCGTCCCGACGGACCGGGAGGTCCCGAGAATCCATCTCGTCCCTGTTGAAGTTCACAAGATTTAGAAGGATTTTTGAAATATTATGCTGAGAGGAAAATGCGTACGGTTCTGTAACCAGCGGTGAAGGATAGATTAAGAATATCCTCAAAATATTACGAATTACGGAAATGTAAATTTTAATCGTTTCAATTTTATAACAAGTTAATTTTTTTTTATTTTGCGCATAGCTATGACGAAGCCAAAATCAATTCCACGAACTTTTTCATAGAGTAAGCTACGCGCAACATTTTAATGAAAGAAGAAGCCATGTGCAAATTATTTTGCACCTTTTTTTATATATTTTGTTTCTCAATGAAGGATTTTTCTGGCATTTTAATTCAGAGTGCGATACTATAGGTTTGATAGTCTGAGAGGCTTAGAAATTTTAACTAGTGCTTAGAATTTGACTAAACTAGTTTCAGCTACTAAACTATTAAACTATTACACTATTGACTTCTGTTTTCTGTGTCGGTCATTGAACGGATCGAGTAAGCTACTTACTCGAATACCCGGAGCGCCCGGAAGTCCTTTTTCACCCGTCATACCAGGTGCGCCGGGAATTCCAGAATCTCCCATCAATCCTGGCTCACCTTTGGGACCGTCCAGTCCAAGATCACCCTGAATAACGAACACAAAATAAAAATGCCATAATCGTCGTAACCAAAGTGGAACGATCTGCAATTACTGGAATCGATAACACACCTTGTCTCCCTTTTCTCCAGGATGGCCAGGAGGTCCGGAAACCGTCGTAACAGACTCGAGCGGTAAGTATGGCGCGGGCGTACCGGCTGGTCCTGGCTCACCCTTGAATCCCTTGTCACCCTTTTCTCCTTCGAATCCAATGCCCATGTTACCCTTCTCTCCCTTAGGTCCGGCCGGACCAACGGCACCCTGCAATCGGTCGGAATTAAAACAACTGACATAGATCAATTATTTCTTATTGACAAAACAATTTACATAGACAAATAAATTGAAACAATTGTCATAGATAAATTATTTCCCATTGGCTGGTGGATATTCGTGGTGGAAATCGTCTCTTTTTTCCCATCATCTACGCATCATCTTCCAATGTTATACTGTTTATACTGATAAAGCTATGTATGATAAACGATATGTACGATTACAAAACTCTTCTAAGTGTCATTATAGCGTTCATAAATAAATAAATAAATAAATAAATAAATAAATACATAAATAAATAAATAAATAAATAAATCCATTTTACGAGAAGACAAAAAATTCGTATCGAGGATATTTTTATTACTCACGGGATGTCCACGATCGCCCTTTGCACCTGGACGTCCAGGTTCTCCCTGCGGTCCAGGAGATCCAGGAGGACCTCTGACTCCATCGATACCGGGCTCTCCTTTCTGACCCATATTGAACTTTCCAGCGAATGCGGGTTGACCTTTGTCACCCTTACTGCCGCTTACTCCTCGAAGACCTCGAGGTCCTGGCTCACCGGGCTTTCCATCCTTTCCGGGAGCTCCCTGTGTCATTGCAAAATTGTTTTTCACTGTAACTTGCGCCTCGCTGGTCTTGCTTGTCGACAAAAAAATGTTACTCCGTGCTTACGTCAGTACCGTTGCAGCCATCCCTACCCGACAATCCAGAGGCTCCGGGAGGCCCTTGAACTCCCGGGATACCGTCGATACCGGGGAATCCGGGCATTCCCATTTTACCCTACAGACCATTTCGAAAAATAATTGGAGCACGTTCAAAAATTCCTTTCCTTCGCACCCAGAAAAAAATATTATTTGCCGCCACCGTTTATTTGGTTTAAATAAAATATTTATTTGAATTAAATAAATATTTATTGGAATTAAATAAATATTTATTTGAACTAAGTAAATATTCATTTAAATCAAATCAATATTTTACTTAAACCAAATAAACGGTGTCCGTCAAATAAATTATTTTTCTGGGTGCGAGAACAACGATTCACAGTCGATTTTTTCGCTGCAATGCACTCGACGACAACTCACCCTGTCGCCTTTCGTTCCGCGCGGCCCTTGTGGACCCGGGTCACCTTTCTCACCCTTCGGTCCCAGCAGCCCTTCGGTCCCCGGGAAGCCTCTCTGTCCCTTCGGCCCGTGAGGTCCAAGAATACCCGGCGGACCCTTAAAAAAAATCCTTTTATCACAGACCCCAACTACCGAAAGTCGCGAACATCTTTCCAATCGTCTTATCGAGTATTATAAACATACGCGAGATCCCTTCTCCGCGAAGCACTTCGGCACGCAGCATCCGCCGCCGGTGCAGTTTCTCGGGGGAGTTGCGCCGGGAATTGGAACGGCCGAGTAGCTGCTCGGATAGTTTTCGGAACCGCGATCGTACGAGCCCTGATACTGGCCGTAGCCTGGATATCCTCGTCCCTGCGACTCATTCCTGCCACCGTAGCTTCCTTGACCCGCGCCTCCTCGTCCCTGCCAGCCGTCCCGGCCTCCGTCCCGGCCGCCGTAGCTTCCTTGACCCTGCCAGCCGTCCCGGCCGCCGTAGCTTCCTTGACCCTGCGAGCCGTCCCGGCCGCCATAGCTTCCTTGACCCTGTGAGCCGTCCCGGCCGCCGTAGCTTCCTTGACCACGGCCGTCCTGTCCCTGCGAGCCGTCCCGGCCTCCGTAGCTTCCTTGACCAGCGCCTCCTTGTTCCGCCGAGCCGTCCCGGCCGCCGTAGCTTCCTTGACCAGCGCCTCCTTGTCCCACCGAGCCGTCCCGGCCTCCGTAGCTTCCTTGACCGGAGCCCCTTTCACCGCCTCGTCCATAATAGTAGCTTTCTTGACCTCCGCCCGAGTAACCTCCTCGACCTACGTCGTTATATCCACCTCCTCCATGAGCGGAACCGTTCGATTCTCCGTAACCTCCGTAGGTTCCACGTTCGTTCTCCTCGTACGAGCCTCCAACGCCTCCTTGATTGTCGTAAGGATCGCTCGATTCCTGATCGGGACTGTATCGTGGATCGGTTCGCCACTCGACTCGCCGCTCGTCGTAACTACCGGTACCAGTGGGACCGGAAGGAGAGCCGCTACCGGACCTCGATTCGTGGCCGTAACCGCCGTAAGGATCCGAGGACCCACGCAGATTGTACCTGTCGTCCTCATCCCGATTCTCCGGCTGTGACGGGTGCGTCAAGTTTCTTATGTATTCGTCCTCCGCGGAATCTGTCGGTCATTATTTGTCTGTTATTTTTTTTATCCGGAAATACCGAAAGGCAGAAGTTCTGGGAGAATTTTTAAAGCGGTACATTGGGGAACGAGAAATCGCTGACGAGACCTAGACAGGGCCTCGTTAGGCCCCGATGTAACGCTCGGAAATGTCTTCCAGGGTAAAAGCAACGAATATGACCGATTTATGTGATAGTCGAGTTTGAGCCTATCTTTATTAAGGACATAAATTTGAATCGAGAAATCCCTGACAAGACCTAGACAGGGCCTCGGCCCCGATGTAACGCTCGGAAATGTCTTCCAGGGTAAAAGCAACGAATATGACTGATTTACGTGTTAGTCGGGTTTATCTTTATTAAGGACATAAATTTGAATCGTCAGGATAATAATCGAACCGTAGAGCGAGGGTTTTAGTGACAATAGAACGTATTATCGTGTATCAAAGTCTCCTCAGAAATCTTCGCCTGTTCGAACAGCTTTGTACACTGAGAAGAAGAAATGGTTGCATTAACCAAGGCGCCGAGACATCCGTTCAAAGGTGTTATTTGGTTGGCACAGCAGAAATGTTTCCTTGAATCGACGAATATTGAATCCATTGATACGCATAATCGTTTATCAAAACAATGCTTTATTTGTACCAAACAAATAACAACTTTGGTTAGGGTAAAAGTGGGGAATATGGCCCGGTCCATATATCATTGATTTACGTGTTAACCGAGGTGGGCCATATTCACCACTTTTACCCTAATCCAACAATTTTTTTTCTCAGTGTAGGGTTCCTCATTCGTCAATTACTTTTTACCCTCGAATGTCGAAATGCAGTAGCTCTTGTAAATTTTTTAGAGCGTTACGTCAGACCCTGAAGACTTCCTGACAAGGCCCAGACAGGGCATCGTCAGGCACCGATCTAACGCTCGAAAATGTCTACCAGGGATTGTAAAAGCAATGAATATCGTGCGGTCCGCACAACGTCGATTTATACCGTAAAAAAATGATAAATTTAATGTGACGTACTTGAAGTTTTTATGCAAAAACTGGCACGTTGAATCTAATGTACAATTGTGATGACAAATTAATATATTCTTTCGTCGAAATTAAAGTAAATTATAAAAATTAAAGTTGTTTTATACTAAAATTGAAGCAAGTTATTCAAAATATAGTATTTCCAATGTTTTTAATACTCTGAACATTAATTTTTCGTCACAGTTGTACATGAAATATAATGTACCAGTTTTTGCATATAAACTTCTAGTCCGTTACATTAAATTTCATGAAAATTTATTTAAAGTGTACGTGTTGGTCGGCGAGATCCATATTCACCACTTTTACCATATCTTTATCGCCGACATAAATTTTAATCGCCAGGATAATAACCAAACAGTAGTACAGCAAGGGTTTTAGTGACAATGAAGTGTATTATCGCGTACCAAACTCTCCCCAGGGATCTTCGCCTGGTCGAAGAGCCTTCGGCGCGTCGTCATCTGGAGGTGTAATATCTCCGCGTCTCCCGTGTTGTTGTTGCCTCCATGGATCTGCCGTTCCGTTGTATTGCTAGCGGAAAAAAAAGTTCCATTAAAATTTTTTTTTTTAAGTTGTAATCTCTTGTCAAATTGTGAAAGCTTCGAATGTGGTCCAAGCGATCACATTCCTCTGACGTCACTGCGAAGCTAATTGGGTCGCGGCAAGACCGAGGATAGGCGGCATCTCTGACACACGCATAATCAGATACATCCACGAGACGGGGAGGGGGAGGCTGAGCTATATAGATAAACAACTTTGAGGAATACGCTCGTTTTAACGATTTTTTCGTATTATCTGTAACACGAGCCAAATTCGTGGTAAAGCCGCTGCTGAGATACTACCCTTGACCCTCGACCCATCCCTCTCCGATCGTTTACGAAACAATTTTTTTCTTCTCGCCTACGCGCCATTATCGGCACGAGTTATTTAATCGACAACCCGATTATCGTATCTCCCGGTACGAAAATACATCGTTCATTGATACCGACTTAATTGCGTGGCTACGGAAAAAGTGTGATTCACTTAGCCCAATAGTGCATGTCATTGTCTTCCTCGGGGATAATCGGCTTTCTCTGCATGCTGGAATCGACACGCGGCCTGGCAGGAAGCGCCGGGACGATAGCCCTTATCGTCCGCACCGCGAGTCGCGATTGGGAGAATCGCTGAGCGAACTCTCGGTGAATCCGAGAAACTACGTCCGATAATGCATAACGTTCGTTTTCGATATTTCAATATATTTTTAAACATTTTTTTTCTTCCTTGATCTGCGTTGCACGGAGCAATATCGGCATGGAAACGCACCAGGAGGAAGGCCGAGACCTTGCGTAACGCGTCACATTCGACATGACGTAAAGGATGCGAAAGACGAATCGTCGGCGTGGGGAAAAAACCCGGTGCGCCATTCGGTTATCTTTTCTGTATTTCATGATAAATCGTTATTATCATTATTGTCACTACGCAAAATATGGAGAGTGCGTGTGTGCATGATGACGGTCGCGCTCGAAATAAACTCTGCGCGGTCGCGCATCGATACGATTATAGAGTTTTTAGTCAATCGACAAAAAAATCGTTCGTCACTGCAAATTCGTCGATTATTAATTATTTTTTTTACGGATTCTATGCTACAAAAATGCTAAGAAAAAGACGTCTCGCGTCCTTTTTCGTAGCATTCCGACATCGAACTTCATCGGAAGTCGAAGAGTTATAGATAGTCTAGAAAAAAAATCTGGTCCGCTGTTCGGTCTTTCCGTATTCCACGATGGATCGTTATTATCTTTATTGTCACTGCGCAAAATTATGCAGGCGCATGTGCGCGTGGTGACGATTGCGCTCAAAACAAACAAAATAAACAATTGACAAAATATAGTTTTTTACTATTAGTAAAAAAAATCGTTAAAAAAATTTAATAATTTAATAATTATTCGAAATCGCAATCGACATTTCGCAAAGAATTCGCAAATAATTGCGAATTCTATGCGAAAATTCGTTGCAACATCGAACTTCATCGCAAGTCGAAGAGCTGTCGATCAAAACATTACAATCCATATCGTTGCTCCAAAAAAATCGTCAAAAAATGTAATAATCGATAAATAACTCTACAGCTCCGTCGATAATAAAGTTATAAGTTTCTATTGCGAATTCTATGCGAGAATTCGTTGCCACATCGAACTTCATCGAAAGTCGAAGAGCTGTTGATCAAAACATTACAATCCATATTGTTGCTCTAAAAAACTCGATGTAATAATCTCGCCCGGCGAGATAGCTCCGTTATCTTTTTCTTCGCGACGGTTCAATAATGGTCCCTTTTATCGTGCGTCCGACAGCGCCATTGGCGTTGCTATAACGTGTACGTCGATTGCTCAACCGTTCGACCGAGTCTCGAGGCTCTATTGTGGAAACGGTGAGTGAACCGTTTCCACGCCCTCGACTCCTCCGTCGCGATCGCGTCGTCATCGTCCTGTTTTGTCCGCGGCATCCCACTCGCTCCTCAACATGGTCCAGCCGCTTGTTCATTGAGCGTCAGGACACCGGGCCGCTCTTAATCCAAGCGCGGCCGCGCTCGGTAGATCGGATGGCCCCGATCTCTCGCGCACGGCGAATCGGCAAAGCTCCGAGGTGGAGAAGGGGACGAGCACAGCGCACGCGATAAAGTTGCGCGACAAACCGCCGAATCCTGAAGTCTAACTTTCGGCGATAAACTATTTTCGGGAGAACCGCGAGAACCGAAGTTAAGTCCTGATGCGTTTTAAAAGCAAAACTCGCTAGATTGAATGTAGCTCGATCTCTTACTGAGAAAAATAATGGTATTTCTTACTATAACGAATAGTTCTTACACTGGAAAGAAATATCAATGAGTGAAGTAAAATTCGCTCGGCTGCCAAAGAAAATAAATTGTTATTTCGATTCTAGTTTCAGTTCTTATAATTCCTTACGAAATTGAAACGTAAGATGTCACACCTTAAGAGTCTCAGCGTCGTTGTTTCAATACGATGTGGAATTGTAAGGATTGAAAGTGGAATTGAAATAAACAAAATTTTCGTTGGCAGCCCGTAAGCGAATATTTTTGGCAGTTTAGAGGGAACGTCTATATAGATAGTTTCTGATGGTATACATTGAATTGGTTAAACTGTAATTATGGTTGCAACCATGATTTTTCGTTATTGTCGTAACTATAAAAATAAATTGAAAATCTAATGTACTGGAAATAAAAATTTGCTTACATTACTTAAATCCATTGAACGTTAATGTACTTTTATTGTAAAATAAAAATACGAGATATTAAAATTACAAATCTTTTTCCCGAAATTTACCAAAAAATGTCTATTACAAATACAAATTTTACTGTAAAATCGCAACGCACAGGTGTTTGAAATTTCCTCAACAGTTTATCTAAGAAGGTCTCCAATACCGTTCATTAATTTCCAAACAAAATTTTTTTTACAGTCTAGACGTTCCCCTTGCGAACTATTTTCTACGGTAAAAAGTCAATATCGTTGTTTTTACTACGCAATTTTTCCGTGCTCGCGCACGTTCGATCGGCGAAGGGTACGCGATAAAGTCGCGCGACAAGCGGATTCCTGGGACCTAACGTTCGGCGATAAACTATTTTCGGTCCGCGAGCCGCGAGAACCGAACGAAAGTGCCGATGCGTTTTTCCTCCCGGTGCGGTCGAGGTACGCGGGTTTAAAAGCAAAACTAACATAAAGCGCGGTGACGTGCTCTCGCATACGGTGCGCGACGCTATCGTAGGCGGGCCCGTTTCAGCCGCACCGTGCGCTCCCCGCTGCACGTCCACCCACGCGACTCGCTCTGTCCGCGTTCGCGAGGCACGCCGATTTTTTTCGTCTGATGGAAATCAATGGAAAGTAGGCTAGTCCTCGATTCCGATTCCAGGAAACGGAATAAACTTCGCGCAAGCGGCCAGAGTTGTTTCACACGACGACGTGTGCGCGTCGGTGTTGCGCGAGTCGGGGGCAGGTAGTGCCCCCGACGGGCTCGCGCAGATGCAGCGCCCGCAGCCTCCGGCCGATTGGCTCGAAGGCCCTTAAACTCCGAAGGGCCGAAGAAGGCACATAATTTTTTTTTTTTTTTTTTTGAGGCGCGCGAGCGAGAAGGAGAGAAATTGTGGTCTGGCCGCCACATGGTCAGCAGCTCGAGCTTGTGTGAGGGCAGCCACGCGCGCGCGTCCGCGGGCAGTCCTGCACGAAAAAGCTTTTTCGTCACTCGTGAACGCACGCTCAGAGCGGAACGCGCCCAAAGGAAGAAATTAATTTTTTTTTTTTTTAATCGGCAAGTAAAAAAATGTTGCATTCGTGTTTTTATTTTTTGATTTTTTTTTAGTGCGCGAGTACTCGACGGGTAATTCGGGTGGACGGCGTGGGTTTTTGTAAATAAATCGCGAAGAAGAGGGGAGAGCCATTATCTATCTCGGGGAAACCGGAAGAGGTCAACTCGATCGTCTCCGAATTGCGGCGAAGCGGAAACGCCGACACTGGCATATATATATGTCTATATTATACATATATAGGGGAGAGCGGGGCAAAATGGGGCAACGGGGCAAAATGGGGTTTTTGGGCAAAATATCCAATAATTTTTGGATCGGACAAGGTGGCAAAACTCGGCAGAAAAGCCTGATGTATCTGACAGGGCGAATTCGGGCATCCAACAATTATTGGAAAATGACGTTTTATCCAAAAACCCCATTTTGCCCCGTTGCCCCATTTTGCCCCGCTCTC
>JAPYZD010000649.1:0-40589 GCA_030522725.1 Ichneumoninae sp. B BG-2022a
TTTCCATGCTAATATTAAATATGCATGCATTTATTTATTTCCATCCAATTGTTATATATGCATGCATTTATTTCCATGCTAATATTAAATATGCATGCAGTAATTTTAATAATGTTCGTTCAATTTATATGGATGCAATTGATGTATTTATATGCAATTATTAAATTTTCATTGCAATCATTGTTTTTGCATGAAAAATATTTACAAAGAAAAAAAGTGATATTTGTAAGAATATAATCTATATTTAATCAATAATTCCTGAACTAGACATTCCACCAAGATATATTGGTATATGACTTAAAGTATCCAATTTTAAGGCTTGTATAAGTTTCTGAATATTTTTATTTTATTATACACGTA
Source organism: Ichneumoninae sp. B BG-2022a (assembly GCA_030522725.1). Classification (NCBI taxonomy): domain Eukaryota; kingdom Metazoa; phylum Arthropoda; class Insecta; order Hymenoptera; family Ichneumonidae; species Ichneumoninae sp. B BG-2022a. The sequence goes on from JAPYZD010000649.1 coordinate 361, forward strand.
CTTTTAATTTATTTATTAAATAAGCAGAGCCAAGATTATTTTGTCGTCTATCAATTGCAGTTGCTACAAAATCTAAATATGCATAATCATCAAATCCTGATTCATATAATATCTGTAATCCATTTATAAAATCATCAGCATTTTCAATATTTGAACATAATAAACAAAATAATCTGAAAATAATTTTTTTTTTTAAATTCATACTTTAAAATTAATTGATCTTGTGGTAAATTTAAATCATTATATATTTGAATAACACGATATATATGCCATCCTGTTGTTAGGAAATCAATATTTATAATTTTTTCTAAAAAAAAAAAAAAATTATTATTTAATTATTTTTTTACCTTTAAAATTATAACTTTCAATTCTTTCATTTATTTCTAGAATAATTTTTTGATCTTCTACAGATTTTGCTCTACAAATAATTAAATCAGTAATTATAAATAATATTTTAAAAAAAAAATCATTTTTATTCGATTTATTTATTATTTTTTTTTTTTTTAATTTTAAAGATAAAGTAAGATTTGTAATATTCATTAAAGGTAATAATAAATTAATATCTTTTGATTGATAATTTAATAATGCATTTGACATAATATCATCAAACTTATTATTTTCATATTTTAAATTTTCTTCATTTTTAAATTCTTTTTTTATAAAAAAATAAATCCCATTCAATAGTTTAATTAATCCTGATGGACTTAAATTATATCCATTTTCAAAATTAACATTTTCTAAATTTTCAGGAAATAATTTCTCAATAATACTAATTGCCCAATTATTAATTATTGGAGTAAATTGTATTTCAGTTATAGATTCATTTTTTATTAAATTTTTATTTAAATTTGAATAAGCAAATTGACCAACCATAAAAATAATTGCCGGTAAACAATCAATTGGAAATGAATCTATTAAAAAATAAATCAAAAAAAAAATACCTTCATTAAAATAATTTTTTTTTAATAAAAACAACCACTCATTAGAATTTTTGATATATGGATAATTTAAACATGCTAAAGCTATATCTTCATTTGGTATTTCTATTTCATTTAAAAATTCAAATTCTTTTTCATTTAATTTATTTTCTATATAATAATTTTTTATTATATTTAAACAAATTAAAATAATTAATTTTGAATTTCTATTATATTTTTTATTAAATTCTTTTTGAATAATTATTGAATTATTTGATTTCCTAACAGCTTCTAAACATTGACGAATACCATTATCAAAATTAATTAATATACAAGCTTCAAGAAATCTTTTAAAAAAATAAATTAAAATTAAATAACAAACCTTATAAAATAAATATCATCAAATATTTCAGAATTATTTAATAAATTTTTATTTATAAAATTCTTCTAATTTGTATTTAAAAAAAACTTACATCTAATATTTTATTTGCTAAATTTTCACTTTTAGTATTTTCCAAAGTTTGCATATTTTTATCATTAGTAGAATTATTTATTTTTAAAATAATTAATTTATTTAAATTTTCATATATTAATTCTTCTTCATATGAAAATTTGATTAATGATTCAAAAATCTGAAATAAATTATTTTAAATTTTAACATACCAAATTTAATTCTATCGAATTTAATATATTAGAATTTTGTAATGCTATATTTGACGCTAAAGTTAATATTTTTTCAACCTTTGTATAAATTGCTACAAAAGACCTAGAACATAATTCAATACAATCAAATTAATAAGAAAATTAATTTAATCTATTTAATATTAATTTATTTTCTACATAATAAACTTCTAAAAAAAAAAAAATATTTAAAATAATAAATGAAATGTTTTAAGTTAATTTAAAATTTTATAAAAATATATAAATATTATTATATTTAAATTTTAATAAAAATTAATAATAAAAATAAAATTATACGCCATCACAAATAAAATTATGAAAATAATAAAAATTAAAAAAAAATAATGTTTTAAAATAATTATATAATTTATTTAAATACTAATACAAATAAAAATATAAAAACTCACATGAATCTTGATAATTAGAATTAAATATAATATTTTTATTTGGAACACTCCATAATGTATTTAAATTGGATTTAGAGATTTGTAATTCTTCTTCATTCATTTTAGAATTATTAATTAACAAATTTGGACTTTTAATTTTTAAAAAAAGATTAACAATATAATCACAAACGTAAGGTAATTCATTAATAGGTATTGAAAATATTTTATTAATTAATTCTGAATATAATTTTGTCATTAAATATGATTTTATATATTTATAATTATTTAAATATTTTATTAAAGAAATTATCTAAAAATATTTGATAGATTTTAGCTTACAAAATGGATTTCCATATTTTCAATGCGTATAATAATTTCTTGACTTAAATTTCCATTTAAATATTCATTTTGTGTTAAATATTTGATCATAAAAATTAAATCCTAATTGCAAAAAAAAATTAAAATACCAACATACTTGATTTGTTAATTCTTTTGGTGATTTTAAAAATTTTTCTAAAATTATATTTGAAAGATTATTATTTAAATAATTTAATTTTGCAAGACCTCTAAAAAAAAAAAAATTTTTTTTTTTTTTAAATCACCTTAAAATTGTTCCAAGTTCTTTTGAAGTTAAATCATCAAAACGTTCTAAAAAAATCTGAACATTTTTTTTTTAAAAAACATTACTTCTACAATTTCTTTAATTATAAAAGTATTTTGATTATTTATAATAAAAATTAATTTAATTAATTTTGTTGTTGATATATCTTTAATACTATTATTTAAATTATTGATCAACTTATCAAATAATTCTTTATTGTAGAATTTAATTTCAGATAATGATATCAAAATATTAACAGTTTCTTTAGATGATAATGAAATATTATACAAAGAAACTAATGCATGTTTCCAAAATTCATTGTTTTCTATTTTTTTTTGTATTGCTGTATTTATTGCAATCATTAATGACTTATTATTCATAACTAATTGATCTTCTTCTGATTGTCTTTTTAATATATTCTCCAATTGAATATCTTCTTCTTCTATTCTGTCCCAACATCTTGGGACATTTAATTTTGATTTTGGTCTATTTACCATACGACGTCGTATGCCAAAAAACCGTCTATTAATTCTCAACATAAACGAATTAACTTTCATAATTAGTAACTAAATTTAATAACAAAATCAATTATGAAAAAAATTTTAATTTTTTTTAAATATTTATAATAATACTAGTATAATAATAATATAAATTCTTCGATAATTTTAATTTTATAATATGATTGATTGGATAATTAATAATATAAAATAATCAATTATCTATTTATTTCGCAATAAAAAAATTATCTGTCTCAAAAAGGATTAGGTATGAGGGATGATAAAAGATCATCAGTTTTGAAATTAGGTTCATTAAAATGGAAGAAATTAATAACGAATGTTGAAAATTTTCAATATTATTTGTTTGGTAATAATGAAGCAGAAATACCATTCGTTATTTGTAATGATGGAGTTTTGTTATGGTATATACGAGATGTACATTATCATCCTTTATTAACATATTTTCCTGAGGGCTTGATATTTATAAATCTATCACCTATAACATCTGTAGAACCAGAATCATCTGAGGAACATCAAAACGAGGATCCTGAATTGATAAAACTAATTCTTGAAAGTTGTACAAACAGTCTGCTTATTGATGAAACTAAATATACCCAAGCTGCAGTAGTGCAGTGTGGTGATGCTATAAGTTACACAGCCTTAGGTCCTTTAACATTGAGAAGTTTTGAGGGACCATCTTCTGTTATTGAAAATTCTCGAAATGAAATAAATTTAATATCATCAAAGGAAATAATAAAACCATTTTTCAATAAATCAATAATTGATCGTCGATTATTTCCATTATCACTTGATGAGACAACTCGTTTTTTTAATCTTTTTCAAAAACAAATTTTCTTGAAAAAGATTTCATTCAAAATTCCTACAGTTGTCATGGTTAATGATAATACACCAGAGTTTATGCAATGGAACAATAATCTCAATAAAAAAAATAATGATCTATTAAGATCTAGCAATAGCGACGAAATATCCAATGAAATGTTAGATATTACACCAGCACCAGTTCGTTCAATTGGAAAAGAAGATGCAGTTAATGATCATCCTGCTCTGAAAGATAATAGTGAGTTATTTTAATATGTAGAAAAAACTTTAAAAGATTTTATATCAAATGATATTGAAGAACAATATCCGGATTGGTCTACATATTCTCGAAGAATATTTATATGTCTTTATGATGCACATGCACATGAAGAAGCCTTAAATCGTATAATTGGGACAGATAGAAATCTTCGTCCTGAAAATTTTATTTCGAATAATCTAAATACTGATATTGAAACTAATAAACCCAGTCTTTCGTCCCAAAAAACTTCAAACATACGACACCTTACAATAAAAGTCCCATTTATGCAACAAGAAAGTTTATATCATAAATTAACCGATTCAAAAAATGTTTTAATTAAAGACACAATTTCTATAGCATCTTTTTTATTTAGTGTTTTATCATCACAAATATTAAATTATAAAAAAGAAAATTTTAAAAATGCCAAAAATGGATTAGATTATGTTATCAAAGAATATGGTCCACCAATTGCAATTTCTCGATTTGATATTTTACATGGAGGACCTAAATTCGATATGTTAGAAAAAAAATACACTATTGGAGAGCTTTTAGGAAAAAAGGTGTGCATTCAAAAAAAAAATTTTTTTTTCTCCTAGGCTGTAAATTCTGATGTTATTGTAATGCGTGGACCACTTGTATCATTACATGTTACATGGCCAATTTTAGAAATTTGGGACACTAATATTTATCCATCATTTCCCAAACCAAACCTTACTTCAGAAATTGCCAGAAGAATTGAAGTTAATCTTACATTTCGTACAGGGGATGGGAAAGGTAAAAAAAAAAAAAAAAATATTTTTTTTTCTTAAAACAGAATCATTTTTATTCTGGATGTGGAGTGATTTAGAGTTATTAAAGAATTTAAGAATTTTACGTTTAAAGTTATCATCTCAAAAAAAAAAAATAAATAATGAAATTCTAAAAAATCCAATACATGATAATGAGTGAGATTTAAAGATTAATAAATATATTCTAGAATTATAAAGTTATTTGAAAAATTAAAAAATAATGAAAACGATAATTTAGATACAACTATTGTATCTCAAACAGCAAATTTAAGATTAATGCCCTGTGGTCATTTACAAAAAGAAATGCCAGTGAGAAAATAATAATAATAATAATAATAATTTAATAGAATTTTTTAAATATTGAACGACGACTGGGACAAGGGACTGTCAGACGACGAGTCGAAACGAAAAATGATACAAAATTTAACGAAAATATAGATCCTACTAAAATAAGTAATAAAACTGAACGTATATCAGATACATGCAACTTTGGAGATAACTCATCTTCATTTTTTCCTTTAACAAGAAATGATCTTGATTTCACCGATAGACTTTGGTATATATTACGACAAGGATGGACAACTGAAGATATATATCAATCAATGCAACAAGTTTTAGATGCTATAAATTATGGTATTGATACAATCACACATCAACTAAATTCTTCTGAGAAAAAAATTATTATATCAAATAAAAATGATATTGCTTTATTGCCAACATTAAAAAAAGGGAATCATACAAAATTAACATATCTTATCCGTATTGTAAATTAATTTTTTGTTTTCAAATTCAAATTCAGGCAATACGTATATCACAATTACGACGTTATCGTCAAAAATCAATGAATAAATTAAATCCTGCAATTATTATGCAACATGAAGATGATACTGAACTTTCAAATTTAGAAAACGAATGGATTGTAATTGCTAATAATTATAAAGATCCGGTATTTAAACAAAAAAAAAAAAAATATACTTTTTTTTTTAAGATACAATGTCTTGATTTAATTCATGAAATTGGAATAAATACTATATTCAAAGATGCTGTTAATTTAATTCAACATGCTGATCCATCAATATCTATTCGTGAACTTGTTAGAAACTAAAAAAAATTTATTTAAATTCTTAGGAATGGTTTGTTGATTCAGAAAATCCTGTTGAAATTATTTTAGCTAGATTAACAAGGCTTCATAAAATTGCAGGTAATAAAAAAAATTTAAAAAAAAAAAATGTTTTTTTAATTAAAGAACTTGCTGCTTTGGCACAACAAGCTAAACTACCATGGGATCCTTTAAGATCTTTATTACGACAAGCTATTGATTCATATAGGTTTGCATAATCATTATTTTTAATTTTTCAAATTTTTTTTAAATTAATAATTATTTCACTAAAATGCTATTAATAATATTTTATCATATTATGCATATATAAAAAAAAACTAAAATAATTTTTTAATTTCTTTAGATCTCTTGAACTCGAGGAAGATTTGGGAAAACATCCTCTCTTTACTTTGGGACTTAGTCGACAAATTTTTCGTCCTATAGTCGATCATTGGAGTAGACGTGTTCCAGAATCGGTATTTAAATTACGTGTTGGGAATTTTTTACAAAATTCGAGTGAGTCAGATAATTAATTTTTTATTTTTAAGCTTTAGAAGCTGTCTTTACGGCAAATAATGGTCAAGCAGATGTTAAAATATTAAGAAAACTTTTTGATATATATCCGCGTGATTTTCTCACAAAGCATCCAGAAATTGACGTAGTTGGTATGATGGATTAATTTAATAGTTTAACAATATAACCAGATCAAGTACAAAGTGAAGAACAGAAAGAAGAGTTAAGCGAATATCCCTTAGTAGGAATTATTTATCAATTAAGTCTTCTTTTAGTATCTTTGGCATTCTTTCTTTGGTAATAAAGTTATGCCAAAAACACATTCCTCCTCCTCCGAAGTATTCAAAAATGATACGCCTTACTTATTAACACACAATTTGCATCTTGTCTATGATGAGCCAATTTTTTGACTGGCGCTTATTGATTGTTGCAATAAGCGCCAGCATATTGCGACTGCTACATCATGGATTTAGATTCAAGTACAATGGAAGAAATTTTGAATGTATTGGAAGAATGAACAGTTTCGTGGAATAAGTTTGAGCACCCTCCTAAAATACTTTTAAATAATTTATTGCGTTTCCAAAATGAATTCAAGAATTTCAAACACAGTACTACACCGGCATGCCGAACAACACCGCATATAAACCATAAGGTCACGCAGTGTACTGAAGTAGCGTGCATCGCTTTGAAGCATCAATCAGATACTTTGATTAAAAAGCAATTAACACTCTCCTATGGCTTGCTAACTTTGCTTAAAGATACTCAATTTCCGGCTCAAAAAGATTTGCCAGATGCAACGATTAAAAGCACATCAGGATGGCAACATAATGCAATAATATATCTAAGCAAATTTTGCACCAAGTGTAGTACCCGGCTATCGCTTGAAACTCTTTCTGATTTTTTATTTCACACACAAGTTGGTTTGACAAGTTTTATTGTTTTCTTATAATATAAAAGTCTGGTGTTTACTCGTTCATTCTGAATGTACGCAACTGCGGAACCTGCTACTAGATACAAGTTTTAATGAAGCCAATAAAATTAATGCACAAGGTAGAGTAAACATTTTGAGAAAATTTTATTTGCAGCTGCAAAAATAAAACGACTTTGTCAATTTGCAAAATTTTTATGAAAAAGTTTATAGCTATTTATAAAACGTTGCTGTGACTAAAATGGTTAACAAAATAATTCTATTATATACGCTGAGTCTCGTAGCCCATGGACAGACTTCTTGTAAGAAAGATTTTTTAATCATTTTTAAGGGGAGAAAAATTTGATGGTCTCAATTTTTGATAATGATATGAAAATTAATAAAATTAAATTAAATTCTGAAATTAATAAAATACCTGTAATAATTTTTTTTCTAATTTTTCTTTTAGTCAATTTCAAATATCAAAAAAATTGAATTTAGTTGGTTGTATAATAATAAAGCACAAATTTTTACAACTTTAATTCAGTCATCATTAGTAAGGTACTTTTCAAATAAAATAATAAATTAAAGTTATTAAATAATGATTTAAATTTATTCTTATATGTGAATTCTGATAATGGTAAGGTATTGAAAAAAAATTTTAAATTCTTCAGAACCTTATTCATTAAGTGTATCGTCAAATAAATCAACTATAAACGTAAGTTTTTTTTTTGAATTCAATTTTAGAAGAAACCTATTTCCGAAATTATTTTTCAAGATAAACAGAATTTGATTATAAGGCTTCCTATAATTATATCTGAAAGCATAAGAATTGGAGGGTAATAATTATAATATTTTTATTATTATATAGTGTACGCATGTCTCCTCCCATCGAGGATTTAAAATTCAAAACTCCAGATAGTCCGTCTTCTTTAATTATAAAATATGTAAGGAAATAAATAATTCATATTATTATAGTGGTGGGTTTTTTTAATTATAATGATTATCGTTACTCTTATACCACCTGGAGCATAATTGAATTTGAACCGAGAGTTTTTTTTTTTTTTTTGTCCCAAATACTAAAAATATAGAGCATAATAAAACTTACTGATTAAGATAGTAATATATAATGTACAGAGATTCCCACTACACATATTTATTTTCTCAAATAAAAAAACATACAATTAAGAAAAATAAAAATATTTTTAAAATAAATATTCTAAAGGGACAGGGGGGAGTCAATTGTAGGATAAACATTAGCTCTAGAGGACATTCTTCTCATCATCATCACAGTTTCATGAGGATTATGTCCGAGAAGAGTACGAGAAGGTACTGAGGAAAAATTAAATTTTAAAACTAATACGTACTTTTACGGATAAAGCTAACAAATTCTTCAAATGTAATTTCATCATGATCTAATAATCCAGCGTCTAATAATTCGGCTATTAGATTTTAAACAAAAAATTTAGTACGTACTATCAGTTTCACCATGTTCTACTCCAGCAGTCACAAGAACATTACGTAATTCTGATACATCAATTTTTCCATCATTGTCATGATCGAATACATGAAAAGCTGCTCTGAAAATAATCTTATTAAATAAGAAAATTAACTCACCGGCAGGCATCCTCTTGAATAAAATCCGGACGAGCCAAGCATGCAGCAATAAACTCTATAAATATAAACTCTTTTCATAAGCATACCAGTATAATCAACATAACCAGTGCCAGAAGTATCGACAGAAGCAATTAATTGATCTAAATCTAATGGTAATGCAACACCTGATCTTTTAACTCCCTCATGTATTTCTTCATGAGAGAGCATACCATTTCCCCTTTTATTTAAAGAAATAAATACATTTCTTAAATCTTAGAATTTTTTTATTTATAAATTTTATAAAAACTCACGATCTATAGCAGCCTCATCAATATGCTGAGCTATAACAGTTAAAACAATTTTCTTCAATCGACTAAGCCCTTGAAATCGTCTAAAAATTTAATCATGCATGCACTTGATACCTGAATTTGCTAACAATATCAATCAAAGGTTTTTGATCCAAAGTTGCTTGTACTTCATGTTTGCTTGTAAACCATTTATGCTGTAAAGCTTCATCAGCAGTTAAACGTAATTTTGGATGGCGTGTCAACAATCCTTGCAGTAGATCTTTTGCATCATTCGATACAGCTGACCACGCTGCATCATTCATAACATACTGACCAACACGTATCTGATGAAAAAAATAGTATGAAAAAAAAAAAATATAAAAAACGAAACGAATATAAAAATTAACATAAAAAAAATAATAGAAAAATATTAATTTACCCGACTCATAATCCCTCTATCACTAGGAGCATCAAAAGGAGGATAACCACAAAGAAGGATATACATTATAACTCCCGCTGACCATTCATCACATTCGGGTCCATAAGTACCATCAAGAACTTGTGGTGAAACATAATACGGAGTCCCAGCACGTGTATGCATTGGTCTACCAGGAACATAACGAGAAGCAAGACCAAAATCAACAAGTTTGAGAGGTGAATCCGGATTGGGATTCAAAAATAGAAAATTTTCTGGCTACAAAAAATGATTATACAAAATTAATAAAAAATAGTTTTTTAAAATAATTGTTTCTAATTTTTACCTTTAAATCTCTATGTGCAACTTTATGAAGATGACAGAATGCAACTGCTGCAAGAATTTGTTGCATAATTGGTCTAGCCAAATCCTCAGAAAATGACTCCCGATTAATTAAACGATCAAAAAGTTCACCACCTGTATATATTATAACGATAATTATGTACCTTCACAAAATTCCATAATTAGATGAACATCATACATATCTTCAAAAGTTTCATATAATCTGATAATATTTGGATGATCCAAAGAACGCATAAGTTCAATTTCCATACGGAGACGATCATAATCTTCAACATAACACTTTTGTATTTTTTTGTCTGCTTTAAAACCACCCGATTCTCTATCTTCAACCAATCGAACTTCACCCCATGTACCTCTACCTAATAAATGTTTGACTGTATAACGAGAATCTATAGATGTCATATTTGATATTATAAATAAATCTCTTCTAAATCTATTTGACGGTGCTTTTGGTAAAGACGCATTTGGTGAAGAACTTTGACTTATATCATCAGATAAAACTTCAACAGTATTATTAGTATTCTTGCTGTTATTATTATTTGTCACCGATTTCATAGAGCTTAATTGTTTATTAATATCAGTACTACCGAGAGACCAAAATCGAAGATTTTTTTCCATTCCTTCCGTCACATCCAATCTGTTATACGATCCGCCTTGCTTGTTTAATTTTCCTTTGAGCAAAGCTAGCATATCTCTTATCGCAAAACCTCCTCCAGCCGCAACTTTCTGCAATTCCTCTTCTGTTACAAGATTGCGTTCTGAACTATCTTCATCCGGAATTCCAATGCCCGAGTCATAATACTGCCAACGATGGAGTCCTTTACCAAATCCGCCTGAGCTCGAGTTCTTTGCGTCAGTTTCGTATTGAGTATCTAGTTTCATTTTTAGCGTGAGAATTGCTTCGCTGTCAGGATGATTAAGAAAAAGCGATAATGGAATCAGGGTGGACAACACAGCACTTGGGGCTTTCACATTCCAATCTCCTGTTATTCTGGAGTATGTTCCACTGTTTACTTCTACTCGATGGTTGCCAGCAAATTCTTCCCATAAAACTCGACCATCAGCTTTTTTAATGAAAAATTTGTACTGCAAGAAATTCGATCCGCCGCTAACCATGAGAAAACAAACTCGAGAAGTAGACCATAGGGGAAACGCTGTGTACGAGGTTGCAAGCTCCACAGAAGACTGAGGGTCCCACATACCCAATCGCGGATGACTCCCCGTGAGAAACAGTCTGTCTCCCGGAGCTGTCCATAGGCATCCGCAATGCCAACGAACGATAGATACAAAAGGAAGCATGCCGACGCTTAGGGCATCATAATGATGCCGGCGGCGCTATTGGCTAAAGTACTTTGCAACATACCCAACCAATTTTCTAAAGCAAATGAATTGCTATATCATCAGAAAATAATAAGATCGGGAATAAGTAACATATTCGCAATTTATAATCTATACATGCCAAAAAAGAAGTAACATGATTAATGAGCGAGTGACGTTTTTTTTTGTGAGGCGAATGTTGTGAATCTAAATAACACTACAATATTTAACGTCGTTGTCGACGAATACTGCCTCGCTCTGCAGCCAATACACTTTGACGTGCTGGCACAAAGCGTGACTGTCTATCTGCGCCTTCTCCCCAGCGATTACTAATATTATCCCATCGAGTTCCTCCACCTTCCCATCGGCCTCCGCGTTGCCCAGCAGGCCAGTAATCATTGCGTCCTCCAGCAATCCAGCGCTCATCATAACGCCGCATACGATCGTCGCGCTGACTCGCTTGTGTTTGAATGAATCTAAAAATGTCGCTTGTTAAAAAAGAGCATTGCATATGGACGTTCCTTGAAAGAACTCACTTTGGATTTTTGTAAGCTAATAGCGTCTCATTCTGATCTACTGATTGCGCTATTTTTTCTGTCAATTGAAGACCCAAGACCTGATGATTCGATATAGTAAAAGCAATCGCAATTTATAAGTGTACCTGTAAAGGTGTCCTTTCAATACGGTTTATGAGAACGCACTCAGCGGCTTCGTCCCAGCTTCCCGACAAAGCACCTTGAATCATCATCTGATAAGTAATTTGTTGTTGAATCAAATGAGTCATTAACATCAAAAGTTCGATGCTTGTCAATTGAAGCATGCATGCACAACTTACTTTGCTAACAATTGAATGAGTTGTTGCGGCGGGAAGCGAAAACATTTCAGACAGCTGATGTACGCTAAAGCCATCATACCAAACAGCGTAACGAAATATGTAAGTTCGGAGTGCTTCTTGTTGCACCCGGTTTGTGATAATTTCTTTGACTTTTTCGGAATGATCAAAACCTTCCCATATTTTTAAGGACATTAAGTAACTACAACATGTCTTCCAATCTCCTTTTTGCAAAGCTTTCGTTGCGGCCATAACAATCTCACGGGGATTTTCTGGGGGACCGACGAAAATCTGACGATCATAAGTTTCGAGTAATCGCCGAAAATAACGAGCGATAGGCTTCTTTGTATAATCGAAAGGATTGGCGGCCATATAAGGCACTTCCAGTAACATGGCGCAACTGAAAAAATGATTTGAATATTGACTTACATATTGTGAACTGCCTCTACTAAATCGGACGCAATGTGCATATGGTACGGTAAAAGACGCCTTTTCTCAAGTCGCTCCTGCTCAGGAGACTTTTCAACGCCTCGTGGAAAGCTTGAAAGACCTTGAGCGAGGAGTTCTTTGTAACGACTCATAGCTGCCGCGCAAACCTCTGAGAGGTATGTATGCGCCTCAGTTGTTAGTCCTAATGAAAAAGCAGCAAGTCCGATTTGCACGAGATTTCTGTTGTATAAGACTTGTGTTGAAATGTTGCACTGTAAGGCAAGATCTTGCATATTTGTAGTTTGTAGCAGATTACGTGCTTCGTGAAATCGACCTCTAAGACTCTCATTATATGCAAGATAAAGTACAGCTCGCACTTTTGTTTGCATTTCGGGCCCTTCTCCCAGATTTTCTTGCACAAGACGTCTCACAATGTCATCTGGGACGAAATTCGGACTGCTGATAGGAGCTGCATCATCTGCGTCAAGGCGCTTTCGTACAATATCCCACATGCGTTGCGCTATAAGATTATTTCTAAAAAGGGCTATTAAGCACTATTCAATACCACTCATAAAAAAACCTTGGAACGTACTTGCAATAAATCTGCTCTAATATTCTTAAGCTGACCGCGCGTGCACATTCCATTTGGTCACAACGTGTAAAATACATGTAACCTCGCCATAATAGAGCTAATAGATCTATTGTTTGTCCCAATCGAATCTTATACTCCTAAAATCAAATGTCATTTCTAAGCATAAATAATTTTTTATATCATAAATCAGCTGTACACAAACTAACATCTGAGTGAATATCAGTCAGTTGAAGCGCTTTTGTGAGCTCGTCATCTAATCGCTCTAAGAAACTTGTCAACACCAATGCTGTATTCAACTTCGCTTTGGCTTCTCTTGTACCTAAGACATCTGCAGCTTCTTGAGCTCTTAAAATTGTAGCAGTTGTCATAGCAACTCCGGGAGTACAACTTGACGCAGCAATCTCTTCCTCTGCTTCAGAGTGTGTATCGTCATCAGTTGCCAACAGAGGAATGTAGCAATCTTTGTGCTTCTTCAACAGCTGTAAAGCCGTCGAGATCTGCTCATAAACCTGCATCCATTGTGCGGCAGGAACAGCCATAAAAGCACCTGAAGAAATCAATTACACGTTGTTGTTGTTGATACTAGCACGTACCCAGATTTGCGTCAAGATAGGCACTGATAAGATGAGCTACAGCTTCAACTTGAGTTTGAGGTCCTATTGCCTTTGCTGCATCTGAGATTTCGTGCAATTGACGAATCTGTTCAGATCTGTCGAAACCTTTACGGCCCCGTAATGCCGTTACTTCTTTCAACTTTTTCCCAATTACATCGGCATCAATTTTTTCTCCAAGAGCGAAAACGGGAACAATAACTTTAGCTCGACTTTGTACAATTGTTGATTCCAATGCAGGAGCTGCCTTTGGAACCTTGGTCTTATCTTTTTTTTTTGCGGCTTTCGTTTTCCCTTTGTCATCAACACGTTTTCCCCACACTTTCAAACCTCTCTCATTACCTTGCCCAGCTGCTGCATTCGGGATGGCAGATTCATCATCAGAAGATTCTGAACCACTAGAACCCCAATCCTAAGAAGAGTTCAAGAAATACTATGTATTCCATACCAAGTCATCGCTTGACATCATTCCTGATGAGCCGCTACTTTCTGAGCCAGACATTGCCTGTTTACGTGGCTTTCTAACAGTTGTAGTTTGGTCATCTGATGAGGATTGATCATCTTCGGAGGAAGACAATGAAGATTCTGACGTTGAAAGCTCTTCTTCATCCTCACTACTACTACTGTGGTCTCCTTCTTCCTGATCACTAAAACTTTGTGGATTCAATTTATAAGCATCAATTAGAGAACGATATTCTTCCACAGTCTTTCTGAACTTGGAGCGTAATGTATTAAAGGCCAGATTTTTTGTTTTTGGAAGTTTCTTAAGAAGCTCTTTGTTTGCAAACTTGTCATTTATATATGTCTGATTATGAATCATGAAATATGACATAGGCAAACCTCAAGACTTGCGAGTGCAGCGATAAAAAATGGTGGCACTCCTTCTTTCTCAATAACAGCTCTTGCCTTCTGTATACCACGCAGTAAAGACTCAAAACCTATATGCATTGACATCATCCAAGTTTTAAATTCGCGCAACACAAACAAATGACTGACATGACAAATGACAGAATGAATCACTTGATGACTAACTGACAGACAGACAGACTAAATGACAGAATGACTAACTGACAGAATTATTTAATGACTGAGTGAATGACTGACTGACTAAGTAGATGACTGGAGAACTGAGGGCAAGTTAAAGATGTATGTATAACCTAGGTATGCGTCATTAATTACTTACCACTTTGAAGCTCAGCAAAATCATCAATGTTTTTGTGATTGTTCATGGATCGTATAATTTGAGTAAGATTTCCCCATTGTTTCTCTTTAGCAGAGCGAACAATTCTTTTGCCCTCCTCATCACTGCTACTGTCTTCTATAGCGTTCCATCTTGTCGCACCTTGTTGTCGCGACTGCAACAAACGAAGTGAGAAACGATTCCATAATCACACCAAAACTGTTATACGATCGTCCACCAATTTAATTTACCTCTGTAGGTTTCGCTGCGACCGACGATTCAGAGCTAGATTTGCTGCTCTCTTCATCTGAAGAGGAAGACGACTCGCTGCGGTCGTTGCCCCAAAATTTTGACATTTTTCAATGAACTGCCGCCGCCGTCAATTATTGACGGTATATGCAGTCACTTAGCAGCCCTTTCTCAATTTTGGATTTAGTATCTTGCGAGGATCAGGCACACTGTATTGTTTGTCGGTTTCTGGGTCAGTTAGAGGGACAAATTGTAAGGAAACAATTATATAGTATTCTATGCAGGCATATAGATATGATCTTCAAATTTTATAGAAGAAAGGATTTCAAAAATCTAAGAATGAGGTTTTCAAATAAAAAAAATGATATTATAAAATCCTGAACTATTGTATATATTTTTTTACGTGAAATTGATTATAAAATTTTTTTAATAGAATCCTTGTTTGTTATTTTTCTTTCAAGAATTTATGACCAAGAACTAAAATTGGGCTAACTTTATATTTCTTTAAGAAATGTTATCATATTAGCATTGATGCAAATTTAATATTGTTATAATTTCTTATTCCATCTTTGATGAGATTATAATCTTTTTTATTTTTCAAATTAATATTTCGAAAAAAAGTTCTTGGATCATTTACGTAATTGTATCTTACTGAGTACATTGATTCAGTTTTAAAATTTTTGTTAATTTTTCTTTTACTTTTTATTTTTTTTGAAAATTTTATTTTTATTTTTTTTTCGTTTTTAATTTTTCAATTTCTTCTGATTATTTATAGATAAATTGATCATAGAGAAATTCTGCTTTTATTTGCATGAAGAAGCTCTTAATACCTTCCAAATGGAGTTTTAATCATTTATGTAGTCTCTAATAGAGACAAAGATAGAATATTTAAAAAAATATAATTGAAAATTTCTTTGAACAATTAAAATTAGATTTTCATTGACATATTTCGGCATCAATTTCTTTAATATAATAAAAGATCAAGTTATTTATAATTACTCACTGCTTTATTTCAAGATATTTGCCACCTCTAAACTGTTTTGGTTAAACAAAGATAAGCATTATTGTCAAAGAAAAATTTCTTAAACTCTTTGTGAACCCTATTCAAAAAATTATTTCAGCTTTCTTACAACCCTGTATTTGTATCCATAAGAATTATCTATATTTTAAGATATTGCTCAATATCAAGTGTATTATCACCAATAATAATTTCTGCGTTAGATGGCTCATATAATTAAAATTTGCAAATTATTAATATCTTTAATAAAAAGATTACTCAATGTCATTAGTCATAAATTATCATGATTGCAATGCATGACTTTTGCAAAATTACAATGCATTAGGATTTTCGACGAAGGATTAATTGACTTTTACATAAAGTGCACTTCATAAAATCTTTGGCACCCGTCATTATTTAAATAAATAATTAAAATATGATGAACAAAATTCTTAGTCATTGCGCCCACTTTAATGACTTGTATTTAAAAATAAATGCATGTGGGATTTTTAATTTTATCGACGGCGGCATGCTATTTTTAGCGTGGAGTTTCTATTACCAAAATCACAGCGATTACAATTATTGTGATTTCATTTTGAATTTTATAGCATGTTGCATTTTTTTGAAAGAGTATATGCAAATGTAGTCTGAATTTCATAAGATTTTGCCACCTAGCCAAGAATTGCTTTAAAATAGCTGATTATTACTAGAATACATTTTATTAAAAAATATCAAAATCACTATATAATTAAGTGTATGTCTTTTTCAGTATATCTGTTCTTCTTTAAAGTATTTTTTGAAATTTCAAAAATTTTTTCTCAATTAAATTATGTATTCATGTATATTTCGTAATGCTGTTTATTTGATATATTTTAATAAATTATTTTTTCAAAATCAATTTTATTTTAAATACTTGTATAGATTTATTCTAGATATTTGAATCAAAAAGTCTTAAGAATCCTTAAATATAATTATAGATTTTTTATACAGATTCAGGAATAAATTTTAAGATATTTTTGTAAAAATAGATTTGTTTTCCACTTATTTATGGAAAGTTTTTTTTAAATTTATCTTTTACTTCAAATGAATTTATTTTTGTGTAACTAATTATAATAAATCAATTTTTATTTGAATATCATTTTTTTGTAGAAAATTTGAATAGAATTATTTTAAGAATATTTAATTTTTTAAAAAAAATTTATGAATAAAATATTATAAACGAAATTCTAAAGATCCAGCAGCTGTAGCTCGTCTCACTCCCTTAAAAGCATTATTTGTCTTTGTACCTATAACCTCTAAGGAATCAATTGAAAGCCGTGAAGCTATCCAATCCTTGATTAAAAATTGCATTTGAACAGTACATCGGAAATCATTTGGTTTTATAGTATGATTAAAATCTTCATTAAGATTTATTAATTGACTTATTTTATTATTTTTTTCACAAGTTTTATTTATAATATTCTGCTTATCCCGTTGATTATCATTCTTAAGTTCTAATGTTCCCTCAGAACGTAGTGTACGGGTCGATTCGAGTGGAAGTCTTGCGATAGACCAAATAAGATTACCATTATTGTATTTTATGAATCCACCAGTAGTTTCACCGGTTGTTATACCTTCTATCCATTGGGGGAGTTGAATAATCAATTTAACTTTTTCTATGACTAGAGGTTCGCTTGAACAACTATTAGAGCCAATATTTGCAAAATCTCCTCTAGGAATCAACAGTATCTCGAATTTGCAAAGATATTTCTCTATGGGAAGACCAGCGTCTGGGAAATCAAAATTCACATTTACATCAACCGGCGGAATCAATGTAATATTTTGAAAAGAATACTGACATAATGAAAATAATCCATCTGGTGGTATAAAAGACAGAGTATGATCATCTTTCCATTTATTTTTATTCACACAAGGATGAAAAGAGACATTATTCTTATCTAATATTTCTGGATTTCGGAATATTAATTGACAATTGGGAATTCCCGATAGTCGAGAACGTATGAGAATTTGTCCACCAATATAATTACTTAATACTTTTCCTGATTTATTGATTATGCAATTGAAGTCTTCTAGTACGTCTACTTGAATTTCATCCGAGACGTAAGAAGTATCTCCTCTTCGCCACCATATGGAGGAACCAGCTCCAAGAATCCCACTTGAAGCACCCATGCCAGAGCCTGTACCCATACCATCTCCAGGTGCAGGAATAATGCTCAAAGCAGCATTTGTAGGCTGTGGCGAAGATAATAATGATGCACTTGTGCTGAACAGACCAGAAAAAATCCTGCTTGGCGAAATCAGCTCTATAGCGCGAGACAACAACGTTTTTGAAGGAACTAGCATCAGTAGAGCATTATATTCCATCATGCTGGGCAACCCGAAATCTAGCATCTCTTCCAGTAGAACCAAGACAGATGAGTAATTCTCTCTGACAATTGTCTCATTTATTTCTTTCTCAAAATAAAGTGAAAGATTGTCTGCTATGTGATTCAGACAGTCTAACAGAAGAACACTTGAACACTCTTTTGATATAGCTGCTGCAAATCTGAGCCCTTCTCTGGTTACAGTTACTGCTACTCTTCCGCTTGGGAGCTGATGGAACTCTTCAAAAGGATGCTTTCTGACAGTCGATATGTACTCCTGGCACAAACTGACGGGAACATTGTCTCTGTGATAACGTTGAATAAAAATCTCATCTGAGGCACCCAGGAGGAAGAAGGCATCCATTACATATAGACAATAGGAGAACCTTTAAAATGATACGAAATTCATCGAACGTGTTTAAACAAAAAGTTTGCACTCTCAGATTCCTGCATAACAAAATTAATAATGTTTCGTCCTCTTCTGGGATTTCCGTGACTCAAAGAGCTGTAACGGTCAGCAATCCGAATTCGGCATTATTATTGCATGCAGACGTTAAAGACAATCTTAAGCCAAGATCGGCATTTCAACAAAGGATTACGAGTGGCAGTTCAACCTGGAGGCTGTCAGGGATATCAATATATTTTTACACTAGATGATCAAGTTGAAGATGACATGTGAGTAAATATGCATCCTAAATTGATATTGCAGAGTGATAAATTGTGAGAAAAGTATTGGTAATTGTTGTATTCTTATAGACCCAGAATCATACGATTTAATGCAACATTGTGAAATTGACTATATTGATGACATTGTAACTGCGGAGTTCAAAGTTGTTAATAATAAAAAAGCTGTCACAATGTGTAGTTGCGGAGTCTCATTTGATACTGAATAATCTTTTATATAGAGCAAAATCAATTCTAATACAGAATTCGTTCATTTGCGCATATGGCGCTTATGACAAAGCGAATTTTTTGTCTTGCTGAGTTTTATCTAGTTTAATTTACCTTCACCAAATTGAAGAGAACTTCATCGGTGAAAGCAGATATCTTGAGCATGGAGCATTCCTGGCCATCATTCAAGTAGCCATTGATAATAAAATAGCTGCTGTACTGAAGCACGACAATTTATTAGAAATTTCAAAATTCGTTAGACTTGCTTCCAAGCCACATTCTGTAAATTGCGTAATATTTGAATTTTTTAAATGATTTACACATAAGAAGCAAAATCAAGAAAAAATCCTTCTCTGTTGAGCCAATTAGTAATGATTCACAATTTTAGATAGGAGTTTTCAAATACAACTAATTCAATGTTTGCATTTTAAAAAATAATAATAAAAAAAATTCAGGTCGTTAGACTTTCAACTGATTCCACGATTAAAGACATACTCGATGATGTTAACTCTGACACATTTTTGGCATCATCAAATTTCATGCTTTCTTTTACTTGTTTATTAGCTTGTCCGTTAGTTCGTTTCGAGTGGTGATGGTGCCTCATCATCAATTGTCCCAATTCAGATTGATGTGTTTCTGTCCGTTTCAATGTTCGAGGAGGACGCCGCATTAGCTCTCGCGCTGACGGACTTTTGATAGCTAGCGGTTGCCAACTAGGATGAGGTTCAGTGGAAAAACTGCTATATGACTTTCGTTCTGATGTCAAAGTATTGCCAGGAGATGATGAATCGTTATTCTTCTCATTTTGCTGCACCGGGGTATTAAACATTGAAGTGTAGTAGGATGGACTGAATTCCTTAGCTTCTTTTGTAAGCTGTAGATTTTGCTCTGAACTTTCGACTGATATTGCTTTGCTCGAAAAATTTCCGATCTCATTGTGACTAAGCTCAGACCTTGTTAAGTAGAGTCCTTCGGATAAGATATCCTCTTGACATGTAGTTTTATCATTGTCTGAATATATTGCTGGTTGCCATACTGTGATAGATCCATCTTGCTGATTTCTGCGAAATTGCAAATTAGCATTTGCTAATAAATGCCTGTCTAAAGACAGTTGTTGTTCAGATTCTGTACTGCCGACAGATTCTTTTGGAACGTCACAAACATTTTTATAGTTAAGAAACTCATTTATTATGCCACTGTTATCGCCTTCATATGTCTCATCTTTGAATTCTGAAGGCGGTGGCACTTCTAAGGTTGGATAATCTTGCATGACCGGTGCCGGAGGATAAGTCGCATTTTTGAGCAAAAGTATAATTATAATGAATGCAATGAACTCCAAATAAACGTTTTTTCGATGAATTACAAAAATACTTTCAAGTGGCCAAAGAGATATAGATAGAATCTCATATACTAACATTAATCCCAGTATGAGGATTATCCATTCAAAATAGTATCTTATGGCTACATTAAATTTCAAGCGGGAAAATAACTTACGTTCAATTGACAATTGTTGAAATATTGAATAATTATTTGCATTTAGTTTAGATAGAAGCAAAGTACTAGAAGTCATTATGGATGCAATGCCGAGTTTGGTTATGCGCCTTTCAAAATTATCAGTATTCTCTAAGCATGCGATTGTTGCAATAATCTCTGTCATCGTTGCAATAGCTATCCAGATTTCCCACCACAGGCCAAAAGTTGATGATGACTTATGCAAGTTTTGAGACACATCGATCAAACAGCTATCTACCGTCATGCACTCCCGACACATTTGTTTTGAACCAAGTTTCTTTTTTAGAATCGCTTGATGATCCCGTGAATGAAAATCAATTGGAAACATTCTATTACGTTTGGGCTTCGTTGATGATGAATGGCATTTTTGAAAATCGTGGCGGTATTCTCCAGAGTTCTTTTGACAAACGTTTTCTTCCGTAAAAGACGGTGTGCTTTGTGGGCACGGTTTCAAAGCAGAACAGTGTGAATCTAAAAAAACATTATCTTCTTTTTTTGAGTTAACATAACCACCGATGGTTGAGGAATGCACTATATTACACCCTTTTGATATGTCGTTCATTGAAGTATTATTAGTTTCTTTGCTCTCATTTCCTAAGTCACTACTCATAGGATTTTTTTGTCGTGACCTCCTTGATGAAGTGACGTGATGCCCCAAGTTGAAGGCAAGGTTTTTTTCATCATAATAATACGTACTCATACTGCTTGTGGAGGCCATGCCAGTAAGCCATCGGTTTCGAGAGGCATTGTGGTTTTCTGCTTTAATTGACTGAGCCTCTCCGAGATTTTTTTGCTCAAAATGACGAATTGAATTCTTTGATGTAAATTGCTGTGATTCAAAGTCTTTCGTATTCTTCAGTAGTGGGACTTGTGCCTTCGACACAGAAAATGAGAAATTCTTATAAAAAGGCGACGGCAAAGGCAGTGAATCATCCAATGAGTTAAGTATTGCGTGTATGAGAAGAGGTGTCGCAATAACAATACAGAGAAATCCTGCTATCAGATGCAAAATTAGAAATACGCATGAAAGTCGTGAAGACGAATCATTGCATTCTCTAGCTGACCAAATCAAATCCGCCTAAAGAAAAAATTAATGAATGTTATCAGTACCTCTATGACAGCATTGATGTATTGAAAGACTGGCTCAATTTTGATTTCCGCACATGACGTCCAAGACTGTCCAGTAAAATTAATATGTATTTGTATTATAAATCGCACACTTTCCAGATTTTTTTTTTTAGAAATTAAATTTATAAATCTGAATTTTAAAAATCCAAAAAATAATTACTGTGAATCATCCAAAAAGTTTTTTGTCAAATTCATTATACTTTCTTGGTGATCAATAATTGAATGAAGAATAATCCATTCATATCTGCCATTGAGATCAAATTGACGTAAACTCAAATTTTGAAGATTGAAATAACGAGTCAATGATAATATAAGTAAGTTAGAAAATTCCGTCTGAGTACTCAACACAATCCTGAAAAACTCAGAAATTCAAGAAAATTCAAATTAAAAATTCTTACGGTGTTATAGGTATATCTGATGTTAATTGTTTAGCAAAAAATATTTTACGAAAATTATTTAAATAAGATTTTAAAAATGGTATTTCTTGATTTGAAAATATATAAAACTGAATAAATTAATAAATTAAAAAAATTTGATACTTGTGTACACGAAATAAGTGCTATCAAAAAATGTGTCCACCATCTAATTTGAATTAATTTTTTTTTTCTCGAACTCATGTACTCTAATCATGCAATGTCTTAATGTGTGTATATGATTAAAAAGGGTTTCAAAACTACTAAGAGACAAATTAAACCAAGAGTTAATTTCAATAATAAATTTCAAAAAATAGTAATATATTTTTATTGTCCCAAAATAATAAAATTTTAAAAAACAACTTGCATTTTTTTTTTTGCTTGAATTATAAGTGTGGGTATTTGTTTGAGTACAGAACGAAATTCAAATTCTGTTAAAAAGAGAACTGGATAATTATTTGAACATATAGCAATAGTAGGTTCTCTAAATCTACCATTCCCTAATCGTCTATTAAATAATACCAGCTCCCGTCCAAATGGTAAAATCTAAATTTATATAATAAATAAAAGATATTATAATAATTATATATTTAAAAATAATTTAATAAAAATATAATAAAAAAAATAAATAGTAATATAATAAATAGTATGATAAAAAGATAATAATTAATTTTGAAAATAATAAATAAAAAAAATAATTTAAATAAATAAAAAAAATAATTTAAATAAATAAATAATAATAATTTAAATAAATAATAATAATAATTTAAATAAATAAAAAAAATAATTTAAATAAATAATAATAATAATTTAAATAAATAATAATAATTTAAATAATAATAATAAATATAAATTAATTATATAATAAAAAAAATAACTTACACGAGGCAATATAATGGCATCAGAAGGAGGCCAATAATTATCCATTTCCATAGAAGTATCAGGTATATTTTTATGAACATAATTACGAAATTTATTTAAACTTTCATTAATGGATTTAATATCATTTAAAAATAATCCAGTTGTATCATTTGCTGGAAGATTACGATATTTAATTCTTTGATTTTGACGTTCTTTTATTGAATTTATAATTTGATATCTTTTTTTTTTTGTCAAAGATTCTAATTGACGTGATCGCCATATACGTAATTCTTCTTTATAATAATGATATAATTCTGATCGTGATTTAGAGCTTAATGTTTGAGAAGCAACATCTATTTTTACTTCAATAGGTGGATTTTTAGCACGTAATTCTAAATGAAAAATAATTATAATTATTATTATTACCCGACCATCCAATTTTTATCAAATTTTCTCTTAATTTTTTGAGATCATTTAAAGAACTAAATGTATTAATTGTTTGACTCTCTCTTTGTTTTCTTAATTTATTTTCAATGATTTTACCAGTTTCATTAATTTTCTTAGATATTAAATTTGTATCTTCATTTTCTAAAATTTTTTTTTGTATATTTATAAGTTTATCAAACTTAGTATAATTTCTACAAATATTTATTAGGACTGTATTAAACATGTGTCGAAAAATTTTTTTTTTTTTTAAAAAAAAAAAAAATCATAATAAAGAATCAAGTGATATAAATTTATTCTTATTTATAGAAGATATCAAACTAGTTGGTAATATATGTTTAGTTGTTTTCGGAGGTAATAAATTTGAAGAATTTCCTATTTCAATTATCAATTTTTTTGTATACTAAAATAAATATAATTTGTTAGTACTTACATTTTTGTTGTCCCAAATATTCCAAAAATTCAAAATTATATCATCATCTTCTAAATAATTAACAAATATAACTGGTATTAATTTTAATTTTAAAAATTTAGCAACTTGAAATCTATGATGTCCATCAAGGATAACATTACTATTTTTATCAACTATGA
The DNA here is from genome assembly GCA_030522725.1 of Ichneumoninae sp. B BG-2022a. Taxonomy (NCBI): domain Eukaryota; kingdom Metazoa; phylum Arthropoda; class Insecta; order Hymenoptera; family Ichneumonidae; species Ichneumoninae sp. B BG-2022a. The sequence goes on from JAPYZD010000649.1 coordinate 24,899, forward strand.
TAGGATTATTAAAACCATTATTTTTTTTTATTTCTCTAAATACTTCAATTAAACGATAATTATTTATTTCTTCGTGTGGTTTTAATAATTTTAAATTTACTAAATCTATCATATAGGTTTATTATCTGTGACTACCATATTATTAATCTTCTATCGTCAGAAATACTTCCAAGTCTAAAAATATAATTATAAAATAATAATAAAATATAATTCAAATAATTACCTTTGTATATTTGAAATCCATGAAACATCATTAACAGTTGCATTATGCCCTGATAGACAAAAAAAAATTTTTTTTTTTTTTGTTTTTACCATCAAGGATTTTTAAAAGATTTCCTAAAAGTCGACTCCAAATATATATTTTTGAATCTATAATTATTTTTTAAATCAATTATTATAATAAAAAAAAATTTAATAATAAATTTAAAATATTATAAAAAATAATACATCATTGTAATTAATTAAATACCTTCACTTCCACTAATAACATAATTTTCATTAATTCCTCCAAAACAAGATTTAATTATAAAATATGATTGTTTATGTCCATAATATTCTTGTTGAATTTTTCCTGTCTCAAAATTCCAAAGTTTGATTATCTATTAAATAATAATAATAATAATAAAAATACTTACAGGAGTATCAGAAGATATAGAAATTAATAATTGATTTAATTTACTTGATGCATGTAATGACGTTATAATACCCATTCCATTAAGACTAGTTTAATTAATTTTTAAATTAATTACCGAAATGTATTTTTAAAAATTTTATTTGAATTATAAATATTTAAAGTTTTAATTGTTGTATTTGGGAAAGCAATTAATAAATATTCTCCATTAAAGTTGACAGTTAATTCTTGTATACTTAAATTAAATTCCCATTGATTTATAATTTGAAATTTTTTTTCATTTAAACCATTCTAAGAATATATATTTACATAAATTAAGATTTAAAAAAACTTTCAAAATTATTTTATCAATCAAATCTTACATGTTGAAAATGTTCATACAATCTAATAATCTTATCTCCGGTACACACTATAAGATGATATTTAAAAGGTATCCATCTTAATAATGTCATACTGGCTCCAATCACTAATACAAATATATAGTTCTTAAAAGCTTACAATTATGAGTTGTTTGTAATCTATTGCAGATATCACTTTCAATTGATAATTCTGAAATTTCAGTAAGTGTTTCCATGCACCAAACCTACAAAAGAAATTTGAATATACAACAATCAATACTTTCACGGTTGAATTTGCGGAGTAGGAACTTGCGAGTAATTTGTCATCATAACTCCAGGATATTGATATGGGTGTCCCGTATGATGAATCAAGTTGTCCTTTCTAAACAAAAATTTTTTGACTATTCAAATAACCTTCTGAAAATGGTTCTCTTCATATACCCAAATATGTAAAGATCCTTCTTTGTCACCAGCAACTGACAGTAAGAGTCATATTAATAATGACAAACCCAAAATTTGACCGTTGTGAGAAACTGCTAAAGACCAAAGTTCTGAGTTATGTCCTTCTTCAAGAATTGCACTCGGCAATTTTGGTAGACTTGAATCATTGCATTTATGATCCTATAATTAAGCTTATTTTTATTGAGGGGCTCACTGATAATAGCTTAATTGGTTGTTTGGATGCGGGAGTACAATGATTTGAACAAATAAATTCTTGATAATAGCTAGCTTGTCGAAGCAAATTCTGCAATAGATTATTAAATTTTTTTTAAAAAAATTATAATTTTACCGCCAATCTTTTTGGCGGCACTTCAATTGAAGATGGTATTATAGAAAGTATACATTTCCAGAGATCAATCCTTGATCCAGTCCATGAAGCTTCTTTTTTAAGCATTTCACTATCTTGAATCATAAAAAGACTTTTTTTTTAAAATAAATACTTTAAAGAATTACCAAGGAAGATAACGGGCTCTCTGTATTGTATTGAACTTTGCAGCGGGTATAATATTGTCTATTGAAAAATATCTAATATTTTATTACATACTGCATAATAAATTGTAAGCAGCAAATATTTTTTTTTCAGCAAGTAATTCTAAGAAAAAATTAATTATTAAAACAAACCCATATATTGATGTTCCATTATAAAGTATGATATCAAATTTTTAATATTTTTATCAAAAAGATCTGTAAATTTTATTAATTTTAAAACCTAATTTTTTTTAAATAATAAAATAAATTTACTTTAATCCATTTCCCTTGAAGAATATATTTATTTAATTTTTGAATTATTGGTTTTCTTAATTTAATTTGACTTTCTAATTCTAGTATATGTTTACTTGAACTAAATATAATTATTAAAGAAAAATGACTCACTTATAACCTAAACTTTTTAAAGCCTGTAACATTATTCTTACAATATCTTTTCTTCTAAATTCTTCCCATATTATTTTTTTTTTTGATAATTGAACATCTTCAAAATTTTCTATATATTCTTTTAAATATTTTTTTCTTTCTAATTTTTTTTCAAAATAATTTTTTTTTTTTTTTTTTATATTTTCTTTCATAATAATTTTAAAACTTCTTTAAAGATAAGTCAGGACCTGATGGATCCTGTGGACAAATTTTTAATATTAAAAAATAAATTATCACTCTCTGAACTTAAATTTGATTTTTCTGAAGGAACTTTACCAGCTATAGATCCAAATTGGATTCAAGAAAAAATTAAAATAAATGATAAACCTACATTTACATATAATGATAATTTACCCTCTGAAACCGATTATATTTTTAATAATATAAATATTAAATTAAATAAATTATATTTAAGTAATGATATTATTTTTTGGTCACATATACTTTACGATTATAATTTGCTTAATTTTATAAATCAATTTTTAAATTCTTATAGAAGGTAATTATAAAAATATAATTTTGCGAATGAACAATTTTATAAAATAATAAATTTTTTTTTTAGAAATTATGATATTATTATTGAAGTAAATCGATCAGAAATTCTAAATTCACCGAATGAAGATGAACTTATTTCAAGATGTATTAAACTAAGTCAACATGATATGAATCTTACTGAATTGTTAAAGTAAGTTTTATTAAAAAAATATTTTTATTTAGAAATATTCTTTTGATTTTTTTAAGAGCTTTAACTGAAACAAAATTATCTAATTCTGATTCTTATACATTTTTACTTGAACAATCAGTATTTAATGCTTCTCCAATTTGTCGTCTTACAGAATTTTTAACATTAATGTCGGGTTCTATATTTCGTGAAACAATTATATATATCATACAATATTCACTGAATCGAATCTCATATTTAGAAAAAGAGATTGAGACTATTGTTTTACCTCAAATATTGATGCAAATATCATGGTATTGTGAAAATATATCAAATTTTATAAGACATCAAATATCAACAAAATTGATTAATGCATTTTCCATATTACTTGAAGCCTCAAGTGTATTTGAAGGAATATTAAATGCAATAATTTTAAAAAAATTTTCATACAAAGATTGGATTGAATTCAATATACTAGATAATTCAGAATCTTCATCAAGCTCATTATGTTCTTCTTCTTCTTCTTCTTTATTATCTATTAAGCCAATATTGCTTCAAATGCAAAAAGCTTATCAAATAAGTGTAAAACTGTTACCAATACTAGACTCTGCATCAGATTTAGGAAGATTGCGTGCACGAAGGCTTCTCCTTCTTTGCCTTTTAAAATTTCTGACATTCCCCTTTGATGAAATGTCTGCTGACGCCGATGAAGAGACAGTTGCGCAACTTATTGATGTAATGTCGCAATGGAGCATCAAATTCATATCAGCATGTTGTATTGCGGTAGATAATCAAAGCAATGGCTCAGTTGGAGACAGCTCAAGACCTAGAAGAATCATTGATATTTTAAAAAATCCTGCTCATCAATCATCGGCGTCAAAAATCAGTCACCTCGAATCTCAAATTGCTGACGATTTTGAACGAGTTGGCGGTAATGATAAAGTAAAATGCTGGTGCGATCAAGGACTCATAGATAAGAGTAGTGCTAGCTTTTTTCAAGACATATGGAACGTGCAAACATATGCAATCCGTCCAAAAGATATTGAACAATGTTTGTGCATTAAAGTTGCAACGACTACGGTGGAAAGTCAGATACTTTCAGAGCAGGTCACTGTTGCGGCAACGCCTGCAGAACTTAGCGCTATATGTACAATTCATGATGTGTTCAGTGACTTTAATATGAGTGATGATTTTATTTTGCGTTCTTTACGGAAATTCGATGGAGAAATTGATACAGTGAGTCCCCCATTTGAGAAATTCAATACAATTTTAGGTCATAGACGCAATGCTCACTGGAAAGATATCCTTGCCCGAGACTGAACATAATAATGTTAAGGAGCAACTTTATGAAGTTTCAACAGGAAAAAGCGATTCTCCAATCCCGCCGATAAATGAATCTCGAAATTTACTTGATTTCCGCTTCTCAAAGTCTAAAGAAGCTGTTAAAGACAAATCTGTTGAGTTTGTCGATAAGGGTCTTAAGGAAAAAATTATGAATCTGGAACTTCAACAGCGTGTAGAGGAAGTCCGAGGTGCCATGCGGGAGGGTGAGTTTCTCACCGTTGAAGATGCACATTTAGCTGCCGTTATTGGGCCTAGTTTGCGGGATGATTCTGATGAAGAGGACCAATTTATACGTAGTTACGGCGATGCGGCTGGAATAGAAACAAGAAATAAACTTTATGCTGATGATGACGAGCTAGATGACACCTTAGATCAATTTGTAATGCCTCAACCATCGAAAGAAGTTGCTTCAAGTAATGAAAGCGATGATGCTTCTCAGGAAAAAAATTGGGAACGTAAAAGACTTAAAGGAGGTATATGGGAAGATGACCCTAGACTTCTTAGAAATACACGTATGTGACTAGTAGTCAATTCGCTTATGCGCAACGCTTATTAATTCTTGCAGATTCTGCAAAAACTAAAATTGAAAGTGAGAAATTTCAAAGAAAAAATCCTGAACTTAAGAAAGTCGTTGAGCGTGACCCAAAGAAAGATGTTGAAAAGAATCAAAAAAAGGAATTCAATAAAGAAAAATTTGTTGGAAAAAAAAATAAAACACGTAATACAAATACTCACAATAAAAAATAAAAATTAATAAGTATAACACAAAAGTAAAAAACACGAAAAATTAAGATTTAAATTTAAAAAATTAAAAACTAAATTTAAAAAATTAAAAACTAAATTTAAAAACATGATAATATCCAGGTCTCAGTAAGTAAACCTGAATGTTCAGGTTCTCTCAGGCATGTAGTAAGGTTATAAGATGTCTATTAGTAAATCATCGTTCTTTATTAATGATGAGTTTACATGGAATAGTTACGGCTTATTTAGTATATACATCATTAAGCTCACATTCTAGATTTTTACATTGGTTTTCATTATCTGATTGGTTAGTTTTTAAAAAAGAAAAAGAAATAGTAATTAGGCCAAATTTTCTATTATGGCAATTACATTTTCATATTTATTATTTTGGACATCATTGTTTATGTTTACTTTTTTTCGGAACATTAAGAATTGCTGAACGTCAAAAAGCAAGAAATAAACAATTCCAACACATTGTAGGTTTTTTTTTTTTTTTTTTTTTTTTTTTTTTTTTTTTTTTTTTTTTTTTTTTTTTTTTTTTTTTTTTTTTTTTTTTTTTTTTTTTTTTTTTTTTTTTTTCTTAGATAACACCTTTTAGTTTTATTAGAATGGGACTTTGTATAGCTACAGAAAGATTAACAAATCCTATAATACCGGGTTTACTTACAGAATTACAACCTGATTGTAGTATACTTTTCGCAAATCAAACATGTCAAGTTTTTTTTTATTTGTATATTTTGGGTTTAGGGATTATTATTTGGACTTTGACAGGTCGATTATTAATTTTTAATGATGTATCACCCTCAACTAAATTTCTGCTCTCATATGAGGTAAAAATAATTTTTTTTTTTTTAAATTTCAGCCTGCTACCTGTATAATCGAATGGTTGATAGTATGTAGTTATTGTTTATTTGATGGGTATTTATTTAATAATAATTTGTAAGCTTTTTTTTTTTTTTTATAAACAGAAATGAAATTAAATTTCTAATTGAATGGTTTGGAGAATTTCTATTACAAATCCTAACAATAATACGACATCTTTCTATTTGGATGATTTGTGGTCATTCATTAATATTTAATATTGGTGATATTATTACATTCGGTAAAATTAAAAAAAAAAAAAAAAAATTAAAAATCAGTTAAATTGAAGTCTGCATTTGCTATTCTTGCAACAACTGTCAGTTATTATTATTTATTAATTTTAATTTCAGATTCGTAAATTAAATGAATTTATATCAGTACGTAGAGTTATGAATAGATGTTTACCCACTGTTCGATTAAAAACAAAAATCAACAACACATCATCAGAATCTAATTCTTTTTTAAGAAGAGGTAATAAGATTTTTTTTTAATTTTTTTTAGGAGTTTTTTATTTTATAAGCGAATCTATACGTCATAAAATATATCGGGGAATTAAATTATACAGTCGGACAAATTATGGAACATCAATAAAAATAAATGAGATGTCTCCTTATACAAAAGATAAATCAGCAGCAATAGTATTATGCGTTGTTTGTAGAGAAGTAATGAGCATAAGCAAACAACTTCCTTGTAATCATCTGTTTCATTTGTAATCAAAAATATTCTGTTATTCAATTTTATTAGGCATTGTCTTAGACAATGGTTTACTACTGAATTAACCTGTCCAATTTGTCGAAGTCCATGTTTGCAACCGGAAGATGAGGTGTATGTAATATTGAATTTAATTTTTCCAGGATTCTGAAGCGGCTATTCTCTCCCTTAGTCCATAGCAATGCATTTATGTAAACAGGACTCCTAAGTAAACTTGACATTATTTTATTATAAAAACTTTCGGACTGTAAGTAATGATAAAACTTTTTTGTCTTGTTTATAGAAATACATGTGCTTTCATGTTACGTCAAAAAGGTAATACGCAATTCATTTCTTTACATTTTATATCATCAGCTGTTCGTAATGAATTTTCTACAAAACCAGTTACGGCTGGATCAAATTTTTGCATCTGCTCCTGTATGTCTTTATCGTATATGGTGTCCAAGAATTTCATGTTAAAAAATGCTGCAGATAGGACCGCTGCGCGCGGCAGTAATTTTTCAAATTCCGTTATATCGCCCTTAGAATTTGCTATAAAACAACGAAGCATATTTCTAAGAAAATCTTTCCGTTCTTGCCATTGACCATCTGATTCATATGGAAATATTTCACCTAGCTTTTTTACAGAAGGGGATTCCATTAGGAAATTTTGTACGGACATTTTAGTGCAGTAGTCCAGGAAAGCGAACTATCAGTCACTATTGCATATGACGCCATTTTCGTTTAAGAAATATAAAAAATTAATAATAACAATCATGAATTAATTTAAATCTAAAAATAAAAGTAACACTAATAATATAGTAAGATATGTGAAAATTAAACAGATATCCAGAAGGGACCTCCTTGAGTATTTGAAAAATGATCGGCCAATACAGAGCCAAAAACGAGTGATATAATGGCGGAAAGCTTCACTAAGATATTAAGAGATGGTCCAGAGGTATCCTTCAGAGGATCGCCTACTGTATCGCCTGTGACGGCATTTTTATGAGCAGCAGACCCTTTTGAATGTTCTGCGCCAAGAGCACCAGTCTCAATATATTTTTTTGCATTGTCCCATGCACCTCCAGAATTTGAACTTGAAATTGCAAGCTGCACGCCAGAGACAAGGGAGCCGGCCAAGAGACCTGCAACGGCATTCTTGCCGAATATAATTCCGCCAATAAGAGGTGATAGAATGACGAGTGCGCCAGGAGCTATCATTTCACGTAAAGCAGCTTTGGTAGAAATGGCAATACAACGATTGTATTCCGGCTCCATCGTTCCATTTATAATTCGAGGAAATTGATCCATACATTCTTTTACCATATCAGTGGCGGCAATGCCGACAGATTTCATTGTCAATGCTGAGAAAGCGTAAGGCATCATTGCCCCATACAAAAGTCCTGTGAATGTCCATGGGTCAAGAATATCAACCGTCTTTACATTTGCCCTCACAGTGTATGCTCCGAATAAAGCAAGAGATACAAGCGCGGCAGATCCTATCGCAAATCCTTTCCCTATGGCTGCAGTAGTGTTCCCCGCGGCATCAAGAGCGTCAGTCTTATAGCGAACTTCCGGCCCTAAACCCGCCATTTCAGCAATGCCGCCGGCATTGTCGGAAATAGGCCCATAGGCATCTATAGTTAGACCCATTGTCAAAGTTCCTAACATCCCAAGAGCTGCTAGTGATATGCCGTACATTCCACTGATCTGATGTGCAATACAAACGGAAATGCCGATGCAGATAACTGGAATGATGCAACTTAAGTATCCAAGCGCCAAACCGTATATAATGCCCGTAGCTGCTGATACAACTTGGGTTCGAGATATTTCACGGACTGGGAAGTAACTATGCGATGTGTAGTATTCCGTCACAAAACCAATAACAAGCCCAGACCATAAACCTAAGACGACTGACAAGCACGCTTTCCACCAAGTTGACACGCCAAATCCCTGTAAATAAAATGTAGAAGGGAGTAGGTAATAAGCTAAAATTATGACCAAAGGAGTTTCTAGAATCGTGCTCACAACCAGGACATTTTTCAACGCCTTTTCAATTTGTTCTAATTCACGAACAGGAAAGTAATTTTGAATTATTAGAACTGTCAAAATGCCAACTAATATTCCAGTGGATGAAATTACAAGAGGAAACATCATGCCAGACCAAGTCGATGCCAAACCAGCTACTCCATTGACAACTCCAACAGAAGATCCAGCGATCACTAAAGCAGCGCAAGTTCCTTCAGCAAGTGATCCAAACAGGTCAGCACCCATTCCAGCAATATCACCAACATTATCTCCGACGTTATCAGCTATGCACGCAGGATTTCGAGGATCGTCTTCTGACATGCCATACTCATTCTTGCCCGATAGATCTGCGCCAACGTCTGCTGCTTTAGTATAAATTCCACCACCAACACGACCGAATAAAGCAATGGATGATCCTCCGAGGCCATAGCCAGCGATAGCTTCGTAAAGCTCTCTAGTGTTTTTTCCAAAAAACTGCGGCATTGCGTATATAACAATAATCAGACTTAAATTTAGAACTCCGAGAGAGACTAAAACGAAGCCCATCACAGAGCCTGCGCGTAATGCAACAGCAAATGCAGGTTCAAGGTCACGCCAGGCTTGATGAGCAGTACGGACGTTAGCATATACGGCAACTTTCATCCCTATCCACCCACAAATGATAGAAGTTATAGCTCCAATGATAAAACTGACCATAGCTCCAGTTCCTACTGATGGACCTATGATTGCCGCAAAAACTATGATATAAACGGCCATGAATCGATATTCCTGGTAGAGGAATGTTGCGGCACCGTCTGCGATATTTTTCGCAATTCGCTTCATTGACGCGAGCTGATGGATAACATTGCCCCCATGTTCAACATTAAGAGGGTCTGAAAGCTTGTACTCTCCCAAATAGCCATCGAGATTTACTGACGCAACGCGCCATGCTTCAATAATAGACCATGCAAGGCCGATAATCGGCGGGAGGAAAAGCAACCAACACGTCGTATTATCTAAGCGTGCCTGATGAGCGTTTGGAAATGACGCCGCCGAAGACATATCCATTTTGTTTGTGGGTGGTGGCCGCGAGTAGAGACGCGAATATTCACTAGAAATGAGACGATACCTTAATGTAAGACCCAAATACTATATGCAGCGCGCACAACAGACAGATAGCAGGTCCTAAACATCACTGTTCCGGTTAGTAGGACGACGATGCTCTTCAAAAAACCAATTACTACGGGTCGTACAAACTTGGTGGGCAATAAGGATCGTAAACGGCTGCGAGAATTTTTGATATCAGAATACAACGGATTCACGGAATCTGAAGCAGCAGATATTTTAAATGAAGATGAGGAATTGACAATCATGAAAATTCAGGGAACCAGAATATCTATATATTTTTTGGGAAGCATTCCCATCTTCTTTGATCCTACAGGATTCAATGATATTTTTCCGACAATATATGTTCTTTGTCGCTTCCCCTCAATTTTACCGATTTTTGTAATTCCCGACCCAGTGAGCAAATTTATTCTTGGCGGCGCCGACCTAATGATTCCTGGAATCATCAAACCCAATTCGACCGAATGCTACTCTCAAGATGGCCTACGCGTGAATATGCGTATGGCGGTAAGAGTGAATGGCAATGCAATCCCGATAGCGGTGGGAAGATGTTTGGTCTCTGATGGTGAGTTTGCCCGAGGTAAAGGAAAGGCTCTAGAAATTCTTCACACTTACGGTGATGCACTGTGGAACCTAGGGCCAAAGGAAAAATGTCCTAATGCGGGTTTTGGAGGTGCATTCGTGATGGCCACTGATCCGCCATTTGAAGAAAACGCACTTTATTACAATCTTGAGAGTTTAAAGGCAATGGCGCTTGAAACTTCAGACGATGATGATGGTTGGGAAGTAACTTCAGAAAAAAACAAATCCTTTGCTGAGAATACTGCAGTCCTTGATTGGGACTTGGATCCAGCATTGGAAGAAACAAGAGCAGTAGATGTTCAAACGGAGACTGGTATCTCTGAAACGCCACCTCTAAACAATGTTGTGTGCGAGACTCAAGATTTCGTACCTGGTAATGAAAGTTCTGCACCAATTAAGGCAGCAGCAGAATCGGATGTTGCTCCCCCGGTGAAATTGCCACCTTCAGTTATAGACCTTTTACTTGAGCTTGCATTATTAGAGGTGCTTCATTCAGATTTCTCTGAAGCGTCATGTCCAATGCCAATTTCTGGTTTGTTTAGCAAAATGAGTCATTCTGTAAAGATAGCTCAGCAGCACCCTCAATTCCGTCAGCGGCTCTTTGAGGTTGACACAGCAAACGCAATTACATCATCTGAGTCAATTACTCTTAGTTGCGACATTAAGCAATCTTCTTTTAAAAAGTTGGCCAAGTTCTTTCAACATTATTCTAAAAAAAAGCTATTGCAGACTAAAGAGGTTCGCGGAGATATATTGATTGTATCAATAAATAAGCAGTCACCTATATATACTGAGTACACACGACCTAATAAAAAAACACGCAGTGATGTGAAACCTGCCACAACGCATGCAACGGAGCAGCCAGCTGCACTAAATTCATTTCACGTTCTCGAATTCTACCTGCCGACTTTGGCTAGTCAGAAAATATTTGTAGATATCTCGCCAAGTATAGCCGGTCAATATTTCACCGAGGAGCAATGCCGCCAAGCTCTGAGTGCTTATATCGATAAATGTCAGCTTAAAGTGCATAATGATCAAAGGAGATGCCAATTAGACGATGTATTACAAGCATGTGTTTTATATAAATCAGAACGAAAAGATGCCAAAGAAAAGAAGGAAATGGTTGTTATGGACTTAGCCGAATTATATAAAAAATTTTTGTCGAATCTGTCAAAATTTCATGCTGTGAGCAGAAGCCCCATAGTTCCCTCAGCTGCCGATTTGAACATTCGCCCGGGGAAACTGAGTCCTATTAAAATACAAGTTGAGAAGCGATCTGGTCGTAAGGCTGTTACAACGATCGCAAATATACAAAGTTTTGAAATAAATGAAAAGCCTTTGGCTGAAACACTTCAAAAGGTACTTGCTTCATCTGCGACAACTTATGAATTGACTGGTGCAGCAAAAGGAAAGAAAAAGCCACTAGCAATAATGGTACAGGGATCTTTTGTTAATGAAATTGCTGATGTTCTAACCACACAATATGGCATTCCGAAACGTTTTATCGCTCAATAGATCTAGTCACAGATACATATTACTGTATATATATTATGTCGCTCCCAGATATTGCAAAGCGCCGTAAGTTTCTTGAAATAATTATGAAGCACGATTCAGGCATACTTGAGCACATGATAGGAAGAGTTCGTGCCGCCGCTGTTGGTCAAAATAAGATCGGAGGAGGATTAGGAGGACGATCTCAGAAGTATTGCGCAATGGTAGTAGACTCGACAACATTGCGTATATTATCGGCATGTTGCAAAGTTTACGATATATTAGAGGAAGGCGTTGCAGGTTCGTCATTGAAAAAATAAATTTTTGTTTTTTAGTTGTTGAGGATATTGCAAAAAAACGGCAACCATTGCCAGATTTAGATGGCATCTATTTTCTGTCCCCGGATGTATCATCAATTGAACAGCTTTGTGAAGATTTTAGTAATGCGCCTCAATATCGGTCAGCACATGTATTTTTTTCAATGCCAATTGGTGAGTCAATGCATTATTTGATTAGTGCTAGACGAGCAATTTTAGGAAATCAGTCAACCATAATGGAAAATATCGCCGTATCTTCTGGATTACTTTCGCGTCTAAAATCTTTCATAGAATTCAACTTAGCATTTGTTGCTTATGAATCCCGTGTGTTTCATTTTGATGCAATAGATCCGTTCATAAAGCTCTTTCCTCCAACTCAAACAGAAGTGTTGTATCAAGTTGCAGATGAGGTATTAATTAGCAATTATTATTTTTGCAGCTATTAACACTTTGTCTCTCATTGGGTGATAAACCTAACATCCGTTTTCATACTAATAATCTTCGCTTGAATGAGCAACTGGGTTCAATGTTGCATCAAAAATTGCAAAATATTGAATTGCCAGTAGGTTGTTGATTTTGTACTATAATTTAGGGATTAAGTCGTGGACGGACAAATTTGTTAATTGTAGATCGTTCAATTGATGTTGCACCTCTTTTCATACATGAATACACATATCAGGTAGTTATTTTATAATTAACAATTATGTCAGGCTTATATTTATGATTTGTTGGATGTTCCTGTATGCACATATCCAACTGATGTCAGACGTAGGACTACTTCAGATGATAAATTTCTTCCAAATGATACTATTGAGTAAAAACAATATAAATTTAAAATTGCATTATAGATTTCCGACAACAAACAATTCTGGAGAAACAGAACGTCGTTTAGCTTTGCTTTCTGAGCAAGATAATGTATATATACGTTACAGACATCAACATCTAATGTTTGCTTTGAAAAAAATTCCAGAAGAAATAAAACGTTTTTTGAGCGAAAATGCTGCAGCAAAATTAAGAAAAAAGCAGGTAAAAACATTAATTAAATTTAAAACTATTTTTTTATAAATTTAATATTTATTTTAATATGTAAAATTATATGATGTATATTAATTAAAAATATATAATAATTTTTTTTTTAAAAATAATTATAATTTATATTCTCTAATTTTTTTGAAGGATATGTCAAATGAAGAAATGCAAAAAGCAATTAGAGATCTACCAGAATATCAAGAAATGTTATCAAAAGTAATGATTAAATTATATTCTTCTTTAAGTTCAGTGTTCATCATTGGATTACACAACAATGTTTTGCGGAGTTTACTAGACAAGGAATTGCTAAAATTGGTCCATTAGAGCAAGATTTAAGTACAGGTGTTGATAATGTAGGAAAAGAAGTTTCGGTTAAAAAATGTTTGGGAACTCTAGGTTCACTTCTTCCAGATAATTCAATAGCGTATGCAAAAATAAATTAATTTCTTTTTTAGTATGGAAGAAAAATTACGTCTTCTTATGTTATATTTTTCAATGATCGATGGAGTTAAAGATGATGATCGTATTAAAGTAAAATTAAAGTCTTTATTCATTTATTTGTAGATGGTAGAAGCAGCACAATTATCACTCGAAAATGCAAGATGCATACAAAATTTTTTTAAATGTAAGATAAAAAAAAAAAAAAAATATTTTTAGTAGGATTTGACAAAGCATATAATATTTCAAATCAACCAACAGCACACGTGCATAAATTACATAACGATAAAGAACGTCTTGGAAAATCAAGTCAAAGAGCTAAATCAATAGAAATAGCATTATCAAGATTTCAGCCATATTTAAGAGATATAATGGAGGTATAGTTATATTCAAAAAAATATTGAATAGGATTTTGTGCAAAATAATTTGCATGGAGGACAATATCCTTATGTAGCAGAACCAGATATTAAGCGTGGACAATATGATATAAATTCAACTAGAGATAATCGTGGAGTTGTTAGAGCTAGAAATCTTGATTGGGATTTTGGTGAAGAAGCAACGGTATATATAATTTAATTTAATTATTTTTCTGAAGGGTCATGAATCACAAGTAATCGACAATGTTTCAAAAAGTTCACTAAATGTATTGCCGTTAAATAGTTCTTCCATTTTTATTGTTTTTGTTTTGGGCGGGATAACAATGTCAGAGATGAGATCAGCTTATGAAATTTCTCGACAATATTCATGTGACGTATTCTTAGGTAATTGCTGTACATAATTTCATTTTATAGGTGGTTCGACAATATTGACGCCAAGAAAAGTAATTCAATCACTTAAACGTCAAACAAAATTAACTGTATAATATTTAAGCACAACTTTTTTCTTTGAATAATAATATTGCAAGGCTCTCGCACTAAATGTGCATGGTCTATATCAAAAATTTTCACTCTCTATGCATACAACTTGTGCAATCTATATAAAATAACTATCTATTGATTGATTTATTTTAACGCATAAAAATTATGCAATTCATTTAAAATATGTATTTAATAATTGAGTTATTTCAAGAATACATTATATGGATTGTGAAAGCGCATTTTATGGATTATGGAAGACTTAAATTTTCTATTTAAAAATAATACGTATATTTAAAACATATCATTAATTGAATAATCTTAGCACATTTTCATAAAAAAAAAGTAAAAATAATTCATAAAATTTATTGAGGACTGGCATGTCAAATTTCTATTTTATATTCAAAGCAATGAGATAAAATAATAATTTTTTATATAATAAATTTTATTCAGAAGATATTTTTTTTAATTATTTTCAAAATAGAAAATTCATATGATAGTTTTCAAATTTAATCTTCAAGTACTATTTAGAATTAAGTTGTATAAAATTTATTAGAAATATCTTAGATTTTATATATATATCTGCCAATTCTTTTTTTACCTTAAATTTTTCATTAAGACAATATAAATAATAATTTTATAAATATATTACATAAATATTACTAATATTCAGATAAAATTATTTCTTTATTATATTAAAAAACATATTATAAATATATTTTAAATATTTAATAATATATGCAACAAATAACATCTGCAATACATCTGTCTTGCTATATAGAAATTATTCTTGATGTTTTAAATTAAATGTCTTAAAAAAAAAAATTTTTTAAACACTGTTGACTATTTAAAAATGATAAATAAAATTAAAAATTTTTTTAATCTTAGTAGGTGATATATGGAACTCTATTATTCATAATTAGTGATATCTCTGATTTTATGAAATCTTTTATGAGATGTATCTTAATACTAAAATACTTGTTTCAATTTTTTGGAAGCTGTTCATGTATTAATTGCTACAATTTGGATTAGAATTAAAAATGTTTATGAAGGGTGTTCTAATATAACATATGTATCTCATACTTATAGGAATACTTCAATTATATAAATAAATAAAAAATTTTATTTAATAATAAATAAAAAATTTTATTTAATAATATATTAAAAAT
>JAPYZD010000650.1:0-32466 GCA_030522725.1 Ichneumoninae sp. B BG-2022a
TGTTAAACGAATCAGCATGTATTTGTGTGCGAAAGAAAATTAAGATGTGCATGACAAAAAGTGCATGCAGTGTGGTGAGTAATCGCATGCGGATGTTAAAAGACTCTTACGAACGACACGGGTTCGAGACCCAGGGACGTCGGGAGTGTATTCCCGGTAAAAAAATACAGCTGGTAAGCTGGGAATGTGCGGCTTAAAGTTACATGGAAAACAAAGATGCAATGAGACCTTTTTTTAAAAAAGGTATTTTGGGTGCCAAATAAGGACCATGATTAAGTGAAGTGACCGTTGTTAAGGGGTAATTGGCCTAGTGGTCAAGAACACGGAGGTTATTGGTTCAAGGCTTTGACTAGGAGGGTTCGACTCCTATGTTAGACCATTTTGCATCATGATCCCTTAAGTGATCATGAAGAACCATAAAAGGGCCATAATGAGGATTGGTGTCCGATAACTAGCTTAGAGAAATAGTGGCCGAATGGTGATTGAGATAGTGGTTCATGGTGGTGGTCGGAGGTTCGAATTCCCTTGTCGACAACAATCTCAAAACTGACTTAGCCGACATCCCGAAATATTCCCGGGCGGAAAGATGGCTTTACCAAGAATAGGAAAATGTTCCCGGGATGAGGTGACTTACCCGAAATGTGGAATCTGGAAGCAGTGTCCAGAGAGCCGGAAAAGTAGCAGCAGGAGCAGAAGTAAATGTCAAGGAGGTCCAGGTCCGGAAGAAATAGATGAAACAAATAAGTAGAAAGGAAAAGATAGGCGAAAAGGAAGAATCGGAAGATAGGCGACCGAGGAAGTATATAAAAGCCCAGTGAAAGAAAATGCAACACCGAGCAACGGGACCTGAAAGATCTGAGTCACAGATAAGGTATCAGGCGCGAGATGACGAAGCAAGGCGGTTGCATACGAGTTAAGAAAGCAGTAATTGTAGTAAGTGGGGGAAATGCAAAAGTGCGGGTGATAAAAGTCTCAATGTGAGAAGTTCAAGGTTCGAAGTGCGGGGTTGAAAATTGACTAGGAACATATAAAAAAGAGGTTTTATTAGAAAAACCGCATTCTCGGGAGACCTAACAAGAAGAAGCGCATGACGGCTGAAACGGGTACATGATTCCCGTCCCCGACACAAGGGAACCCCAAGGGACTTGCATTGTTTGATAGTGACATATATACATGCACACTTTAAGAACTTTTAGCAAAAGTTAGACTAAACAAGACCTAGAAAATACCACTAAGACAAGAGAAATAGCACATAACCGCTAGATTTCTCAGTTTAGAAGATTACTTTCGCTTCAATAATCACTGATGTTTGTTTCATATTTAGTTTCACGTTGAGTTTTGTTTTATTCTTGATGAATTAGTAGGGTGAGATCCAGAATTACTGTGTTTTTGGCAAATTCGGTTCGCAGAATCATTGTAATGATCAATTCCTGACATGAAATAATAGGAAACTGCATATAACAAACCAGTTGTAAAAGCATTGCCTTTCTCAAATTTTAATCGTATTTTGATGATTTTTTAGAAGCTTCCGATGGTGCCTTTCCATATTTGTCTTTAATTTCTTTCCCTTCTAGTTCTTATACTTGCGACCACCGATGTATAGGGTCTAGAAACATAAACAAACATGCATGCTTAGCATGCATTGGATGCGTGCATGCACAGGCAAAAAAATATAGCAATGAATGTTATGAGTATTCTTATGAGCTGAGACTAACAATAAGCAAACCAATGTTGAGCAAGAAGAACTACTCTGAAAAATTCGACTGAATTTTTCCTTTTTAAGTAATTAAGGCTTCAAATTATTCTAAAGTATCAACTTTACGTAAAAGTAATGGCAGAAACATGCACAAAGTTTTATATTGGTGCAGACATGCTAGCTTACATCAAGAGGCATGTGTGCAAGAACATTAGAAATTTTGAAATAAAAGAATTATTAGATTGCACTGACATGCACTCCAAAACGTGGAAACAAGTTCAGGCTCAAGGACTCAATAATTGCAAAGATTTGTTTTGAGCCAATCAAATACAAATATAGTATTTGCGAATGAAGATTAGGAAGCACTTGGGATGTTGAGCTCACATATTTAATAGAAGATTGAACTTCATTTAATTGTCAGCGATCTGATTAAACGTGACTTGATGGTAAGGAAAAAAATTCGTCGCTTGAAATGCTCACTAGCGTTGTGGGGTTCTTGTGACTCGAAAACCATGTAAAGATTGGGGCACCATTTGTGGCTGTAGTTTGTATGAGGCGCAAGAAAGGGAATGACTCGATCTTTTCTGCGGAATGAGTTGTCTAGCAGGATGGAAAGTATTGACAGAAATGATTGCGAAAACCCTCTAGTCCTCATAGAGTTCATCAAAAGAAATCTCCGAAAAATGAGGACCTAGGTGCTTACCAAGCCGTATATAATCCTTTCTTTGAAATTACCAAAACGGGAAAGACATAAAAGCATTTCTCTCGGATGCTACTGCATACATGCTGAAATTCTGTCAGACATAATAAATTTCTTGTCTTCTCGATCTAGAATTATACTAAGTCACAAAACCCTGCATTTGTACGAATAAATGTACACATCATGCATTTTTATGGTTGGAGCGAGTTTTTTTTTCAGTCATTACCTTTAGAGGAATAAATATCATTTGCAGTCAAATTTGAATGCCAACTTTCTTACTCATTCTGATTGAATAGATTTTATCATTTCAATAACATTATTTTGATAAATTTGAATCGCGTGATTCCCATTAGTACCTTAAGTCCGCGAACCTTGTGGTCAACATATTAGAAACACCTTTGTTGTAGGGCGATAAACTTTTACGGGAATCCGTCGCTAGAAATTCAATCCGCTAGTGATATGTTGCTCATGACATAAAGCCTGCCTCAATAAAGGGTCTGAGATTTTTGTAACAAGTTTAGAAAAATATCTTCTCTGTTCAAACACAATTTGAGATTATAATTCACAGAAAAATCAGCATTTTTTCAAATTCATATACAGACTCTAATCCAAATAAAAAACGGCAGCTACAAGAGAACTTAAATTCTTTATGATCAAGAGATAATAAATTTCGGTGCCGGATTACTAACGTAAGATTTGCTATTCTTAAACTTGAAGAAAGTATCATGACGCCGATGTTCAATTCGCAAACAAGTCAATACATCATACTTTCAGGAGCTATTGATCATCTTTTGCATTGGCATGTTTGTGTTAGTTCTTGCTTTGACGTTCATTTCTCATACTAATGAAAGGGAGGATAACACTTTGGTGCTTGCCCTGTTCGGGTATTCACGAACCGCTCGCCTTACTATTCAGTAATAACCTTGAAGATTTATCGAGCATTGAAAAACAACGGTTCGTGATGATCTAAATCCGAAAGCTCTATCTATATATTTAGGTGATCCTCAGACTGTCAACTTTTCAGCTTTACTTAAATTTTCTACTAAATTCTTAGAAGAGGTTATTTCCTCCGTTACAGTAGAGTTTTTTAGCAGACTGAAGGCTGGTTGTGGTGCTTTAAACATAAGACAACTAAAACCAGGAACGTCTAACCATAGACAGTATGGCCATCCAATTCTGAAGATTTCAATGTTTAAACATAGAATCTGACCGGCCACCCATAGTTGTGCAACATTTTACACCAGCTCCAGATCCGAACATTTCACCTCCATATTTCCAATCGTCTGAATTTAGAAGAGCTTGCCACGCTCCTCCGTGTGGAACTCCCACAGGATACCTGAAGACATACATTTCCTTACGTGATCATTAAGACATGCTGCATATACTGTCACCTGGTGTATTTTTGTGCAGAAAAGTTGCATATCACCAGCACGTCATTATACCACTGGTCATATTTCCGAAGCCAGGCTACAACGTTATCTTTCGCATTATCACAATCTACCCATTGAAAGTTCCAAGCCTCGTCGTCTCCTACAATATAATAAAATGTAACAATTCTGATAGCGTACCAGCGTACAAAGCAACTGTGTTCTTGTATAATGCCATCAGATCTGAGACCCAGCACATCGCCTGGTTTCGCGCGAGCTCCTTCGATTCATGCCAATCGATAGATCGATTCTCTTTCCATTCTCGTCCTTGTCCAAATTCAGAACCCATAAACAACAAAGGACGCCCAGGCATCCCCACTTGGAAACCATATAATGCTTTGAGAGTTCGTAATCTTTCGATAAATGGGGTGCCCGAGAAACCGCACTTGTCCAGAAGACTTCCCTTCCCACTGACGACTTCATCGTGACTGAGCGGTAATACCCAGCGCTCATGAGCCATATATAGACCTCTAAAAGTCAATTTGGAATGCTTCTCCCAGCGATTAGGGGCTGGAGCACAGAGATAACTAAGAGTGTCATTCATCCAGCCGAGATCCCACTTGGCGTCGAATCCCAACCCTGAAAGCCTCTTCGTAGTTTACAATATTACCTTTTTCTTTATCAGTCACGCCCCTCCAAGACGTTGACTCCTCAGCCATTGTGAAGACTCCTGGAAACTCTTGATGCACTACCCAGTTCAGTTCTTGAAGTAAGCTTATAGCTTCAAGATTTGCATCCCCACCAAACTCATTTGGTACCCACTGACCCTGAGGCAAGGTGTGATGGATGTTGAGTGAAGATAACAAACTCAAAGATGCTTGACTCACGGGCTCCCGTCCGTGATTCTTGTAAATCATTGAAGATACAGCGTCGATTCGCAGGCCGTCAATATGATATCTTCTTAGCCAATGATAAGCTGCTCCCAGTAAGAATGATCGAACCTCGCTTCTTCGGAAGTTAAACATGTTGGTACCCCAGCCTTTATGCTCTCCTTCTCTAGGATCAGCATATTCATAGCAAGGCTCTCCATCAAAATACGCCAGACCCCAAGAGTCCTAAAAGTCACATAGAACTAACAGCAAAGACCGCTTTTATGAATTCTAGATACCTATGTCAAAGCATACCTTGACGAAGTGCGCAGAAACAAAATCAATGAATACTCCAATATCATTTTTATGAAGCTCATTTATCAAAAATTTGAGATCATCAGGATTTCCAAGTCGACTATATGGTGCGTATTGTCCCGAAATTTGATATCCCCAAGATCCTTCAAAAGGATGATGTGCAAGAGGTAAAAATTCAACATGTGTAAAGTTAAGATTTTTTACGTGCTCAATCAGCCTATGTGCCAGTTCCCGGTAACCTAAATATGAATTGCCGTCCCCTCTCATCCACGATGGGAGATGCACTTCGTATATTGACATTGGTTGCTTTAGCAATGTGTTGGTTTTGGCAAGAGTGGTACGCATTTGCATCCAACTAAGATCAGACCATTGAAAACGAAGTTCTGGAGGCTTGTAAGCATCATCGCACGTTGAAATTATGCAAGCAGTCAACGGCGGATCCTCAAATTCTTGTGCGTATGGGTCAATTTTGATAACATCCGTGTTATTTCGACAATGAATCTTGTAGCCATACTTTTCTCCAGAACCAATATTTGGCACAAACAATTCCCAAACGGCGAACTCGACTCTCCTGCGCATAGGATGTGCGCGACCATCCCACTGATTCCAATCTCCAACTACAGATACATATCGTGCGTTGGGTGCCCAAACTGCGAACCTGACACCACACACACCATTATATTCCATTATGTGAGATCCCATAAGATTGTCAACATGCCAACAAGAACCAGTTTGAAACAGCGCCAAGTCATAATCAGGGAGTGACAAACCAAAATTATAGGCATCGCGAACTAGATGTTTGGCATCGCTGTTGTAATATTGAACCTCCACCTCGTATAGAAAGGTACGGCGAGACAAAAATTCAGCAGGGCTTTCGCATGACATTTCCAATTCCTGTTCCCCCACGGCTGTTAAGTTTGCACGAAAATGAAATGTGTACAACCAATCGCAACGACGTTCACCAACCACAAATTCAGGTATGCCACAGGCGAAAGCAAAGTTATGCTTTTGTAACGGTCTCAAACGTACTTGTGAGGCGTCCTTTCTCCAAATTCTAAATCAGGAGATGAAATAATTTGCCGAAAGATTTACCGAACCTCAAAGGTATTTCATCAGTTCCTCGCAGCTCACCGTACTACTAAAATCGGTGCAACTTCTCCCGTTACATAACATAAATGAGGTCCCAATATCGAAAAAGGATCAGGATGATGAGCTTTGTGTAATGCAGCCACATCAGCCTCGGAAGTCACCTCTTTAATACAAGCCTCAAAAGGTGTCAACAGAAACAGAGGCTCGTCTCGTGATACCAGTGGAATCGGAGGAGATGCCTCGTCGGATAGATTCGTACCTGCCATTCCAACTTCTTCGAAGGCACTCCCAACATCAGAAACCCCCGAGGAAGATGTTCTATCACGCATGTATGCGGGCCTTGGCTGAAAAGCCTCATGTGCCAGATCTCCAATGTCCGAACTCGTAAGAACACGTTTTTGAACGGCGTCTATGATAGAACATGTGTCTACGATTTCGTCTATTGGGCTCGGAGTCGGGGGAACTACCATCAATTCTCTATGCAAAGTGTAAAATAATTATGACTAATTTAGCGTCACAGTTGTTTCAAGGTGTTATGCCTGTTAAATAACTTAAAAGATGTTCGTATTCCTGATGGTCATGTAGTTGTCCTTCTTGCATATTTTCATATTTATTGTACCGCCGTTGAGTCGTTGACCCTACATTTACAGAAGAAGCAGCAATTGCTTCAGATCCCGTATTGTGATTCTTGTTAGTCCTGCAAAGATCTCTAAACGCATTCAAATCTAAATAAAGGTACAGCATACTGCATAGTATGTCTAGCGCTCGCGATTTGAATTTATGCATCTCAAGAGGGCTCTTGAAATCGAGAGCCATCTCCAATGCAGCTCTCTGCTTGCGTGCTTCGTCAGACACTGTTGGTTCGATTGTATCAAGCAGCTGTGGAAACTCAATCTTATTGAAGATTTTAACTTCACCGTCCTCTACATCATTTAGAAGTAATCGCTTCTTCTCACTTTCATTGCTGGACATCTCTGCCTGGAACTTTTTTAAATCAATTTCACAATTATCCAGCAGACTTATGACATACATTTCCACGTTGTCCAATGATGGGTTTTTGCAACATCCTTTCGACGATGGCGGGGACTGTAATACGGAAAGCGTTTTTGAAATTGCCGCAAGTGGCGAATCCATTTGCTCATATGTAAGGGTTTCAAGGGTTTCCAGATCAGGCAAATGTGCTTGATTTTGGGTTTGCGAAGACTCTGATCTCGACTCAAACTCGATAGAAAAAAGCTGATTTTCATTTAGCAGCGTATGGTGAGCATTGACAAATTCTAAGACGGCAATGTCATCAGAAACCGTGTGAGTTATATATCCAGCTAAATTTTCTGATAGTGGCTCAAGAAAAATATCGCTTTGTGCTGCTGTCGAAAAATTGACATTCTCCATCAAATGATGAACATTATGGCTCAGAAGAGAACGCTCGACAAATCTCAGTCTCTGAAATAGTCGAAGCATCCGTGACAAAATTGAGGGTGAGAGACATCTATTAAGATACAGATTGATTATTCTGGCTTTGATCTGGTTAATCTGCGGAATGGTGTCACATATTGATGCTTTAGCTATGTCAGTAGTTGTCAATATCGTGAAGCATTTCTCGTGAATTCCTAAGAAATGCGCATTGGGAAGCATCCATAAGAGGCGGCTGAAAAGATTGTCGGGTCTATAGTATTGCGTTATTCTTCGAGATATGTCCCACTGATCCGCGGGTGTAGCATTTTTTTGCAATGAGTGTCGTAATTGAGCGTAATTTAGCTCGTTTACCCTTTGTGAGTCTCGCAGTAGCTGTTCCCACATTTTTAGCGACTGGCCATAGAATTGATGCCGCTCTAAGATAATGGCAAGCTGCAGACATGATAGCATAATTTCAATATGTAAGGGTGGAAGATGACGGCAGCGTACCTGAGAGAGTGTGATAAGACTATGTTATCTTGCAGCACTTCATACGCTGCTCAAGTTTTGCATACCTTAAATGAAGCCATAGCTAACCGCAGCGCTTCTCGCACAAGTAGGCTCCCGGGATCCTGCTTGGACTGCTCTAGCTTCAATATGATTGCTGAACTCTTTTAGGAGCCTCAAACTTAGAATCACTTACCCATTCAAACTGTGTGGAGGCCAGTGCTAGATAGTTATTCTGCAAGCAGCTTTAACTCCTCTTCAAACTTACCACTGACTGGGATTTCAATATGCGAGCAGCTGTTGCGTAGGCTGCCGCAGCTTCATCACAAAAGTTTCCGATATCACACTCAATGCCTGGCTGTTGGGGTGAAAGATGCTGGGGTACGCAAGGCATTTCAAGACCATAATGATACGCTGAAGAACCGTCGGTCGTCATAACTTGATTCACAGATTGCGAATGAATGCTGTAAAATAAATTTGTTGCTTGATAAAGCAAGACGCTTCCCAGTAATCGAAACATCAAACCCAATTTTGAGCCAGCAGGAGGATGGGGTATATGATCTATGAAGGCCTCCGAAAAAGGTGCAAAAATCTGGCGAGGTATCGTTGATAAGATGTGCGTATCTACTACAGGAAACGCGGTTGCTTGGCTTGTCATAGAAATGTTAATAGTGTACTTAATTGCTTGTCGAATACAGTCTTTGCATCTCGTACTATCTCCAGTAACGTAACAACACCTAAGTTGAAAAATTGATGCGGTGCTGAGATGGTCAAGAAGAAATTAATTTCAAGCGTACCAAGCGAGGGCAAGCATTGAGTCAGCTAATAGCGGATGTCGCTGGGGATAATGACAATCTATCAAGTCGTGGTTGATGTTGAATAATCGCTGAAGTGTAACGTGATCAACAATCTGATCCCCGGTATCTGCAGATCCATGCACTTCACACCACATCAGAAACCAACGGGCATATATCTGAAGGTTATAGCTGGAGGAGCTCTTGGTGTTCGCATCGTTCGTCCGAACTTACAGTTTTAAGGTTTGTTTCGGTGCAAACAGCAAGAGCTTCAGTACTTATGTATTTCGCGAAACTCCACTGGCTGTACTCCATAGCCCATGCGGCAAGCTCAAGTAATGCTGTACTAACTCGCCATGACCTGGGGCTTAGATTGACTAAGGGATATTGTGGGGCTAGGGACCACACTAAGGACCTAGTGTCGCTGGAAAACAGTTCCAAAAGATTTAAGGGCTTGTGCTCTTCAGAAGCGGTCTCTTTTCTTGACGCGTGAGGCTCTACAGCAGCATTTCGTCGCCGAACTCCACCAGAAATTTTATATGACAGGTCTCTTTGTGCAAGGTAATACATGTCTTCTGCACCCACAAACCCAACTGTCAAATTTTTGGCAACATATAATTGTGCTGCTGTCGGGTAGCGATTGCAGGTAGCATCGTCTGTTGGCGATCTCCTTAAGTCTGTGAAAGTTCAAATAATTGATTCAGTTCACGGGCATTCAATGCCTTTAACCTAGAGACAGCGCAGATTTATTAAGCTTTATTTCAGTGCACAAACAACTTACGCGAGGAATTTTGCGATATTGGCAGAAGTGACTCTTTTTCTGAAAGCTCAACTGAGCTTGAAGTGGAGCTTTCAACTGATACAGGCTGAGCTGTTTTGTAAGTTGAATTGAAAACATCGTGGGGCAAAAGCGGGATCCGTTTCGGGTCCTCGATATAATTGAATGAAACAAATGAGATACGAAGTCTGGGGATTTTCTGCTTTTTTCTTACTTACAATTCGTAATCAAGATTTTTTTTAACGATCTTAGTCCAACCTTTGAAATCCTCCAATTTTAATAGCTTTTCAGCTGTTAAATTTGAGCTTTTCTCTTTCGCATCATTTGTCTCTGCCGGCCTATCATCGAGACTTGACTGCGCCACTAGTTCAGGATCTGTTGCGAAAATGAAATGACGAAATCAAACTTTGCAAAGCTGATCGCATCATACCTGAACGACCGCCTGAGACCCGATCATAGAATGATGGAGCATGGTGCTTCAGTCGGGAGACAAATGTAAGAACATCAATGTTCAGCTGAACTCCATTGTGATGCTACATTTCGACACAATTATTAGTAAATCTTATGGAATGGCCAAAGTGGTTGCTTACTAGAAATGCTTGAAAGAGTGCAGCCGGTGAGCAGTCGGATTGATTGATTAATGCAATGTTGCAATCAAATCGTTTGCTTGCTTGAGGAGCTATGACGTCCCTCCATAAAAGGGTAGATTCCGGCACAGAGAGAAAAGTTAGACGCAAAAGATTGATTGTTATAGAATCTATTCTGAGAAGAAATCAATTGAAGAATTCGGCAGGAATTCCAGTCAAGGCTATTCAACAGTATCTATCTCTGCTTCTAGTCGTCATTTTAAACTCTTAAGAATTTAGCTATTTTTTCAGATTTTTGCAGAAAAATTGAGCTTACTCACAGCAATGGGTTTCTCCGCTTCTCCTCACCCGCAAGAGTTGAGGAAGAAGATGATTGCGGCTCTGTCTTGTATTCAATCACAGCAAAAAGATAGTCTGGAGATGAAAGCGTAATTTTGTAAAGGTTACCACCTGTGATTAGCGATGGCAGAGATATCTCAGTTGTGACTGATCTTGAATCTAAGAAAAAATCAAAGTCACCTCGATACTCCTGTGTTTTTGCGGTAGACTCCCTCGCAAATAGTATTGCTCGGATGACATGCGTAAGTACGTGCTTGAGGGTTCTTGCAACGATCTCTGAAACAATCAACTCTCGTAACCACGAATGACGAGTAGTATTGAGTAAAACACCTAAATGTCTGCAGCTGAGGCCTGCTGCATGTAGACTACCGTGGATACTGATGGAGTCGGTGGGTGTGAAGAAGGGTTGCGCTTCAAATCCTCGAATCATTCTGTAAAAACTCTCGAATTAGTTTGACTCATCTCATTTTGAAAAAGATGATGAACGGCACCGGATTGTACTAACCCTGGGATTGCCACAGTTCTAAGAAAGCGACTTAATTTATCGGAGTCGTGCATATGTTCTGAAGTTTCCGCATCGATTATCTCTTTGAGGGAGGGCTGCGCGACGGTAAATTGATTACAGCCGGATCGCACACTCTGGAATGACCCGGCACCGAATGGGTCGCCAAGCAAGCTTTCATATGATGGATATGTACCGCTTTGCAGATGCTTTTCTCTCATGAATTCTGATACTGAGAGCCCTGTGATTCCTTTTGTTGATTCTCTCGCAAGATTTGCGAGCTCGTAACAGATACCAATCTCAGGAAGCCGAAGTGAAGCAGTTGCAAGGAGAGATGGGGGCAGCTGTAAATCATGCTCAGGTAAGAGTAACTTATGAGTCTGGCAACGCCATAGTTTGTCTACCATGTCATTCGACACCAATAGCAGTCGAGATGCAAAAGTTTTTTTAGGCGATTATTACTTACGTTATGCATTATAACAATGGGTGGAGTGTCCCTTTCTAATTCGAGTAAATCAATACCTTCAGTGCTTATAAGCGAAATCAACGGTAGCTTTATGTTAGCCTCCAGGTCTCTCAATTCCCTCAATAAGCGACTCCCAAGTGGCAAATTTGTTCGCTCTATTTTCATAGGTGGTCTATGATATAAAGGATAAACTGCCATCCTGAAGCCCATATAGTCTACGATCGTCATTAATTGAGGTGTCAAAAATGTTATGGGATTACGAAGCCACCTAGAAATCGAGAAACTTCTTTTTCTCAAACTTCGTCCTAGACGTTCAGAATACTTGATTGGTTGACTCTGATCGAATCGAGGGGTTAATTTTGTATATTTTTCTTTAAGGCGGATTACGGCAGAGTTTAACCATCTTTGCGCTTGAAGTTCCCTACCATAAACTCTAGAAGGAGCCTCACAAGATTGCACCGTCTTACTTGCACGCCTGTTCAACATCTACATCTGAGCTTCCTAAAACAAGAATTCCCATGAACCCTCCACCCGGAATTTCATACGGGTTGCTAGATATAAAGACTTTATCATTCTCAAATAGCCTTATTGCTGCTATAGGATGATCAGATGAAAGCAGGATCGAGCTGCCTGAAGGAATTGAAAAGTGGGAGCGAATCCTTTGTTGACCAGAGATTTCTAGATTTGGGGTTAATGAAAACCATCTTTGTAGGGTGTCTGTCGCAAATGAGCTTGCCAGAGAACCAAAATGACTTGAAAGTCGCGCAACGCGAGCAGCCCACAATATTGACTGGTGGAAGGCAAGCAGAGCATGCTTATGTAAAGCAGCATGGTCTTCTTTGACTGTAGTGTCATGACTGAGCTGCAAAATAGTAGATTCTAGTTGATTTCCTGAAATTACCGCTCTATCGACCAGACGCGCTAAAGCACTCATCCAAACTGTTAATTTACTCCGAAACCCGACTTCAACAGGTATCTTTGAAATGGCTGACCGCGTGTTATCGCTCTGAGAACTTTTCTCACTGATTTGAGCATTTTTATTTTTCATCAGTTCAATCCGTTTGGCAGCAAAATGATCTAGAGTTTCGTCCCACAATATACTTTCTTCAATTTCCCTTAATGGAAGCAAAAGTACCAGGTCAAGAGAGGTACATTGAGCGGCAGAGCATTCATAATATATCTGCCATATATTAAGCAGAAACTCGGAATTACACAGGCGTTTCTGAGCCTGCCCACGATAACCAAGTTCAGCTAACGCACTACTTATACTTTGTCTTGAAAGAGATGGATCCATTGGTTTCATCAATGTTGGTGTTGAGCTGACTAGAGATTGTCGGTCTGGATTAGGTGGCAAGAGTTTCTGTGTTGGTATATCGTAACCCATGAATGAATCACGACTGGATTTTCGTCCCTTATGAGGTACGTAATGAGATGGTTCTTTTTTTGGAGGAACACTCGCTGCTTCTGAGAACAAATGATCTTCAGGATTCATAATTCGTTTTGAGGTTTTACTTGAAGTGCTTTCAGCCGTTTTTGTCGAAGGTTCTTCATCCGACTTTTTGGGCATTCTTTTTTCAGTTTTATAATCGTGGACTTCTAACAGCCTCAGAGCTGGGCCATCCGAGAGTTTTGCGTTGCTTCTAAAATCTTTCGCAGTGGTACTAGATATCACAGGGGTAGGAGCCGCCTTATTTTCTGATTGATATGGTTGGCTATCATTCCAGCCTCCTTTTGAGTCAGCAAATGAAGAAATGTGCGAGTTCACGGGAAATGAATTTTCACTACCCGAAAGCGAAGCAATTTGCCTTTCAAAATCGCGAGGCAAATCAGTTGCTGCATATATATCAGGAAATGCTGTTGAGTTGGAATAATTAAAGCCTGGACGGGAGGAAGAGGCTAAATTAGTTGTATTCTCTAAGTTGTTTTTTGGCAGTAACAACAAGTTTTTCGGCAAACTAGGCAAATTGTTTCCTGCTTCAGAATTTTTGACTTTCTCGTTAGGTTCTCTTAATACTTTAGATCTTGTAATCATTTTTGGAAATAATTAAATGAATGCTAATCTGTTGCACAATTTTGCAATTCAAATTTAATCTCCTCGAAACAAAACCCTCAGCATATTCTTGTAGTTGATGATGATGCTCAAATTACACCACTATTCACAGTAGAATGGTTTTGATTCGTGCGAAGGCTCTTTTGCGTGATCATTCGGATAGTTGCTTGACGCCTGGTTGAACTCATTCATGGATAAAATCTTCGATGGTAAGGAGCTTGAACATTAACAAATTAATTATATAGTACTCTAATTAAAGCAGGTATGCGGGGTGAAGTTTTATTTTTCCGGAGATCGATTAAATTAACCACATTTACGTAATATGGAACTTTTGAAAAGTATTGAGACCATGACTGCAATGACAGGTGAAGAAAAAAATGAGATCAGTCACTAGTTGAAGCTTACGGACTTAAGTGTTAAAATGGTTCGGCTAATGATTGGTATATAAGCGTTGATTGAATCGCGACAAAGACAGTAACGTGCGACATAAAGGACTCATGTGGGAGGTTATAGTGGAAAAACTACTACTCCGTTACCTTTCGGAATATGTTGATGGAATTGAGAGAGAAAAGTTACAAGTTGGATTGCTTAGTGGAGACGTTGAACTCACAGACTTAACAATAAAGCCAGAAGCGGCAGATTCTTACGAAGTGCCTTTTTCTGTTGTCTATGGACGAATAGGTCGTCTCAAAATCGGTATATCATGGTCACGCTGGATGTCAGGAGATTATGATTTGCGAGTATTAGTTGAGCACATTCATATCTTGTTACGTCCTAGAGTGCCAACCCATGAGAAATCAACAGCCGAACTGAAGACTGAATTACGAGCAGCTAAGGAACGTACAATTTTAAGACAAGAAAATCTTTTACTCGATGCTTTGCGAGCAAAAGATGGTTCCAATGATGCCTCAAATGATGTTAGTCTTCAAAGTGCAACAATTCTTCTCAGGCAACATTTTTTATGAAGATGTCCAATCGGTTACTGAAAAATATTGAGCTCGAGGTTCGTGATATTCACATCAGTTTTCACGATTCTACTCGCAAATTTAGTATTGGGTGTCTACTTGACCGCGGATCACTAATCAGGTATTGAATTTGGGCAAATATTTGTTAACTCTAAGATTGAACGCATTTCTTTACTGACGTACAGCTTGAGAAATGATTCAATTTTTTTAGTTGTGACAAGCAAGGCGAGAAGATTTCTGTTATGGCTGACCAGCAGATAGTCAGAAAAGCAATACAGTTGCAAAGTTTAAGCATTTATGGGGGGACAAGCACGATTCCGGAATGGACAACTATTGTTGAACCAGCAAATGTAGACAAAGTTGCAACTAAAGCGAAAGCTTCCCGCTTACTGACGAGAATAAAGCTGTCGCTTCCATCAGAAGCCAATGCGGGTGAGGATTACGAAGCATCTCGTATGTAGTGTGCTTAACGTAAAAGATTGTATTTTATATTCTCATGCGTTGTAATGATCTATGG
The DNA here is from genome assembly GCA_030522725.1 of Ichneumoninae sp. B BG-2022a. NCBI lineage: Eukaryota > Metazoa > Arthropoda > Insecta > Hymenoptera > Ichneumonidae > Ichneumoninae sp. B BG-2022a. The sequence continues at coordinate 14,937 of JAPYZD010000650.1, forward strand.
TGTTTTATCTAATCAGTTGTGGCATTTAGGTTCTTCAATGTCCCAACAAGTCGCACTATCTGGCAGTGCCTCAACTAATTCGCCATTAAGCATTGCTCAATCGCCGTCCAGTATCCAATATCCCAACTCAGCACCCGATCAAGGCCTCTCCAAAGGATCACGGAACAAGCCGATGGTAAGTTAATAAACTCGAATCAACTTCTTACTCGAATGTCTATGTTGTTTATATTATTACAAAAGACTAAACACCTTCCAGGAACAATCTACATCTCACGCCTTGTCTGCTGTTGGTGAAGCCGAGTTGAGTAATTTTGAGTATATACTACTACCGTTGCACATGGAGCTCTATACGGTCTCAAACATGAAAGAAAAGCAGATGACAGCTACGTAGGTGTTTTCGTGGTCTCTATTACATCATACAGACTGGACGTTGGAGAGAGCTCAAAAGGGATTGCTATCAGCAGGTCACAATTGAAAACAATTGTGGATTTATCTCATGAGGTGTGACGCAGTTCTTTATGCAGGAGGTTTTTCTAGGCATCTGCGTATCGCAGGAGCTGCAACCAGCTTTTGCTTACTGGTGCACGCTTAGTTCGACTGGATCCGGAGGGTCTTCAGCAGGTTACATACGGTTTGTTTGTCAAATTATACACTAAAAAACTTCGATACGAGCTTGGTGTGTGCGTCTCATGTTAAACATATGTATCTCTCAGAAATACCAGGCAATCGGGGACCACTGACACTTCTAGAATCTGAGCGACTCAACCTACTGCAGGACGTTGTCCCAGTTCGACATGTGAGTTCATGGCCTTAAAATGGAGAAAATCTTAATTGATTGTTGAGTGTATTTTTAACCCAAGCCAAACATGTATCCTTCATTCTCCGCATTTCAAGTTAGCTAAGTGGCGTGCCGAAACGGTACATGACCTTGAGAAAATGGTTCAAGCCGGGCAATCAATGGTTCAGAGCAAACTGAAAGAAGCACGTCAACAGCAGAGTTGGTGGGATTGGATGACGCAAGGTAGCAAAGCTGTAGAGGACGCTGTACATGAAAATATATTACAAAGAGGGGGTATGTATACCGAATTGACAGAAGATGAGAGTGCCTTCATGTCATCAGCTGTCATGGTAAGTTTTAGAGACAATGTAGCATTCACTTGCAGACTAGTATTAAAATGGAAGGACTGGAAAGTCCCACCGTATTCCAACTTTCTTTTAATTTGCCACGATTTGCTTTCGTCCTTCATGAGGGCAATTACTCGGATTCCGAGCAGCTTTCCGCAGCTTCAAAAAATCACAATCAATCAGAGCCCTTTTTACGAATGGAGTTAGAAGAAGTGCATGCTGCGTTTCTGATGCGAACTGGTTTCGACTGCAACGATAAGGATATCAGAGAATGGATTTGGTCCTTTACAATGACAGATTTAGTAGTAAGGTAAGTTCCTTGACTGTGCCCATAATTTGAAATATAACATGAGTCACTTTTTTGACACATGAACCAACAGGCATCACCAGGAGGCTATTTTGACGTTCAGTAAAAGGTTTATGATAGCTAGCTCCCCTCTAGTTGACCGCACACATGATGATTCTGCATGGAAGTACGCGGAATCTAAAACGCCAGAGATTTACAAGTGTGCATCTCCATCCGTCTCTGAGGCTGAAGTGCAAATAAATTCTAAATCGCGGAGCCAAATTGGTGTCAGACGACTATCAGAACTTGCTGCATCAAAAGGTTTAAAAATTGGGATATTTGGTAAGGATATGGAGCCCCATGCCACTCATTGGGAGTTTTCTTATGAGGTAACTAACAAAGGAAATGTAACTGCCGCATTCGTTCGGATGTCAGCATTGGAAATTGTTCTCAATCCTGACTTTCTCCGCGAATCTCTTCAATTTTTCATGATGGAGAGTGAACGCAGTATCGCTTATGGCAGAAGTAATAATGAATTCAAATTTGACGAGAGCCAAGAGGCCCTTATCAACAACAACAGTGACCAGTTTTTTTCTGGAGTCATTGAAAATGTTGAGCGCTTGCGAGCTGCAGTCATAGAGAACATGCCAGAACTCATACAGCTCGATGTTGAATTGTGTGCGCCTAATCTTCATTGTACAGCAGCAGATGGACGTGGCGTTCTGATGCATTTCGGGAAACTGAAGTTATACACAGATGAGCCATGCAGATACAGCGAGATAAATCTTACGGTTGAAATGGATGAAACGCAAATATTCTGTGTCGATAAGGCAAACGAATCTATTTCGTTGCTTCGCCCTGTTCCAATAAAAATAAAAATTCTCTATCTGCCAGCGACATTTACTTTGTCCTTAGATATCGTTTTTTATGAGCTTTTCGTCGAGATCAATCCTGAAGCACTCTTAATCATCATCGCTATTCAGTCAATGTTCACATGGTCAATTATAAAAGGCCGCATGAGGGCAGGATTAAGTTCAAACACCGATGGCTTGGCAGCTGTTGATGGTTCAGACGCTTCCACCATAGCCCAAAAAAAAGTTTCCGAAGCACTCAAAACAGAAGATGTTCCTGCCTGGGAGGGCTGCACTACTTCTGAATTGCAAGAGGAAACCGAACACAAGTCTGAAGCTGCCGTTCCAGAGATCTCGTATAGCTTGAATATTAAGCTCTCAGTGGCAAGAGCTGGCTTTTCTCTCTTCAATTCATATCGAGAAGAGGTGCTTCGTGTTGGCGTAAGTTTGACTTGGCTTTTACAGATGAAAGTTTTATGCAATGTAAAAGTATGAACCACCCTTTTTAGATTATCAATCTTATACTAGATGGCATCGTGGCTCCCGCAAATGAACGCTCACTTGTTGATGTAGCATTCCAAACGAAGATTAAGTGCGCATTGGAGGCCGTTTTTATCTCTGACCCGCACTCACGAAATCGTCTTTTCTTAACTTTATTACAGTGCGAGGATGTAGCTGCTAGATATGAAAAGGAGCTATTTGGGGGTTAGTTTAAACACTTTAGGTCAATTTCTGATATAAATATCAAATAAGTTGCTTCAGAAAATCAGATTGTCCAGGAAGTAGGAAAGGATAGGAGACAATTTGTAAGTTCTTGCTAGGGATTGCTCTCTATTATAATAGAGGTGGATAGAGAACTCATTCTAATACCGTCAGAACGGGACACAAGACGTTTGCCTCCCTCCGTTGAATAAAAAAGGCAGCATACTTTCAAACAATGAAGAAAGAGGCAGCGTCGAAGGTAGCAGCGTCGGAGCGGAGTTCCAGGATGCCCATGAGGAAAGTACTTTCATGCTTAGCTACGTCTCTAATCCAGTCCCTGCGTTAAACATCGATACTGCTGCATGCGAGCTACATTGGCATAAACCAAGCATAAAGCTTATCATTCAAACAACTCAAGAAATTAGGTGAGACTTTTTTTCAGTGTATATGTTGTTGTGTCGTTTCCAACTTCTATCCGCGTGTCGCCCTCAGGAATTTGATAGCACAGGCTATAGAAGCACAAATGGAAATTTTGCGCTTTAATTTGAGGGATATGATTGAAAATGTTGGAGCACATTTTGAGCATTCTACGGCTTTGACAAAACTTACATTAGCTCTGACACTCGCACAAGAAACTATTGGAAGGTTGCCATCAGTATCGGTAGAAAAGGTTGCTCAAGATTTTGAGCAATCTAACCAATTTGATACGTCATCTGATGACGCGGTGAGAACTAATGATTATGAATAATGTAGACCTCTGAGAAATATCTGCTTGAGATACATTCTTTGATCAGTTCATTTCTCTTTATAGGTAACACATGGTTTGTCTACAAATGCAAATTTGCCGCCATTCTTTGATCATGTCGGGAGTCAAAAATGTTTGTTAAGCTGTTCAATCAATATTTCTAGTGTTGGGTTGTATTTCTGGCAAGTGCCAGATGAGCTGCTGGCCTCTGGCAAGCTCGTCAACCTTATGGCTAATTATTTGTATTATGAGTCTGAAGACTCAAGTCTTCAATTCGACATAGGTGAAGCTCATGTCAACATGAGCGGGCGTTGTATTCTTTCCTCTTCTATATTTGAGAATGAAGTTTCAAAAACTTCAGTTGCATCTACAAGCAAAAGTGTCAATGCTAAAAAAAAGTCATCAAAAGTCATTTCTGCATCTGTGCGCTTTTATCATTCTGCTCCAGAAAATAAGTCACCTCCATACACCGCGTGTTTCATGGGTTGCATATCAAAAGTCTCGTACATTTACTTCCAGAAGGATTTAAGTTTAATTCTCACATACCTTGCGGATGGAATTATTGATGCAGTTCTGTGGAAATCTTATGAGGTAAGTGCTCATACGCAATCTATTGTATATCCAGGCTGCTAAAAACTTAGCCTCATCGTCTTACTTTCTTTTTTCCCTGGAGTTTAATGAGCTACTGTTCATTCTACCGGAAGACAAGGCTATTATTCCTCAACTTGTTTCCTATTCAGCTAATCCAGATGAAGTGTGGCAGGGGTCAGGTGCTTCCTTGACATCTTCATCCGGGGGAATTTTTGAATCTCGGAATGGAGATACACCAGTCAAGATCAAATCTTTCGGCTCCCATATTGCTTTTCAGCTTGATAAATTAAAAATTCGTAATGCCTATACACCTCGGCCTACTGGAGTTAAATCTTCGGATGGTCAAGCCATGCTCGGTAAATTCTTGTAGTGAATTAAAGGACATCCTTATGCTGGCATTAGATGAACACCATTTCTCTTTCAGCTTCAATTGTGACGACAAGTATCTTCCTTAAAGTAGAAAACCTATCTGCTGCAATCATTCACTCAACTGACCTTAAGTCTGAGGTGAGTGATTTCAATAATTTAACTAAGTTTTGAGCCGTTTCACAAAAATGCTCAAGTCAAAAAGTCATTTTTCCTACGAAATAGGTGACCGCACACATTTTCAAAGAGACATCTATCGATGGCAAGCTTCGTGCAGGCGATCCTTTCCTTGTCGATATGCGCATGTCTGAGCTCAGAATAGCATTGAGTCGGCAGCAGTTGACACTCTTCCTAGACATCATGAATGAAAATCTCGCCGGATTGGGATATCATCCTAACGCTATAGAGCTACAATCTCGAGACACCGCAGATCCTTGGCTCGGAAATTTCTCACTAAATAGTGATGTAAATAACATTCAAGAATCAGAAGATGTCAATGACGAGGTTCGAGAATTGCTGAGTAAGGATTCCCCTCAGTGATTTTGCATAGCACGTAATTTGAGACTTTTGTACCAAAGTGTTATGAAATATATATATATATATATATATATATTGTATGTGGAATTTCAGGTCAGCAGCCCCTTAGAATATCGGTGAGGATGGAAGTCGATTCTCTTCGATTAAGTATAGAGTTCGCAGAAAAGTCTCCTGTTGCATGCCTTCACGCCACAGCAATTTTCATATGTTGCGACGTCTCATTGTATTCTCTATGTGAGTGAAACCCGAGTTCCCATGAATTTAAACATCAAGATTCTGTTGGGCTGATATCCACTCAGATATAACGTATCAATTCAATCTTGTCAGCGAATCAGTTGTAGTCGACGACCACCGTATAGAGTCTAAGAATGTGTATAAGCGTTTCTTACAATGTCTGCCTTCCCCTATGACGACATCACCCGGTGAAACGGAAAGCGAGTGTGATCACTTGAATTATATATATGACGAGGTCTATTGCGACGGCTCAGGTTTGTACCTTCGCGTGAAGTGACCCCAATTCTAGATCCTCCTGGTACAGCCTTACGGTGGATGCGTCCTGGCATCAGATTGAAGTCACTAGATACAAATATATATGGCCCAGATGAAGAAGAGCGTGATGTCTCGCAAACACTTTCTTCAGCTGCGTCATTTGAGCGTTGCTTGTCCCTTACTTTAAAAAGTAGCATTAAGGAGAGCTCATTCGAGGTTACTCTTATCGACCCGCGCGTTTACGTTTTCACTGTTGGAATGCAAGACATGCTTGATTGGGTTCTTTCCGCCTTCGGACATTCTACGCTAAGAAGGTATTCCACCGGGTGAACGTTTTGACTTTGGTGCTATGCTGGGAGGATGGTCATATATCCAAATTTTGCTTGTCAGGTTCCCAAAACCCACGCCGATAGTGCTGACATCTAGTAGTTCTGGAGGTGAGCTGCGACTGTCTGCTATTCCGTCGAAATCTTAAATTTGAGAATCCACACAGGGTCTCCATTGAAAGACGCCAGAGTCAAGGAGCGTGTATCTCTTTTTCTGCCGACAGATAAGCCATTTTATCTTGACGTGTCTATTGTAAGAGGGACTTTTTATCTCTTTTCGAACATAAGCGAAAAAGCAGAGCCAATTTTACAGTGGCAAAATAATCTTCGATTTGTTGCTGAGTCACTTAGTCAAAAGTTCAAATTTAAAACCATCAACATTGCGGGTTCGTCTCTCATGTGATTTCATGCGTTTCATTTCCAAATTACCCACTCAAATTTTTTTCAACTCAGACTGCTGCATTACCCGTATAGACATAAAACCGAATACGGTAGAAGATCTGCATACAGATCAGTCTTCAGAATATTGCGAGAACAGATTATCTGGCCCTAAAGCACTTTTCAATGCCGTCAAAAGTGTAACATTGTGTAACAGTTTTCACCTCCTTGCCGCTGGGTCTATGGAGTGGTTGTATGATCCTGTTGACTACTATCAAAAGCTTCGTACAGGACAAGCGGTGATCAATTTGCAAGATGCAGAATCTTCAGCTTCACCAGAAGACAAAACACATGCTGAAACGGAAGCAGAAAATTGGCAAATGGCAGGCATCTGTTTTGATATTCCAAATCCGAAACGTTATATTGGCAGAAGAGATACTGGTCTGTCGCACATGCAGCTCGAAATTACGATTCCGGGTAAATTAAGTCTGCCATTGATGTGAGCTTATTTTTGCTCTTCGTTTTAGGCTTTTCACTGGACGTCTCGAGTCGAGATGTCGCAGTTATACTCTCAGCATTCCGATCCTTCAATTCTGACACTCCCGCTGCTTCTCCTAGCATTCCCAATCCGCCGATAGTCGCCTTATCGGATTTCTCAATACCAAGTCACGGTATGTGAAATAAGACCCACGTCACAAAATTTAGGCGCTGCTCAGATTTCCCAGTCTCGAGGAAATACGAATGAAGCCTCAGCTGCAGCAGCCTTTCTGACTGGTGAAGCCCCATTGAATACTTCATCACTTGAGTCCACGAGCAGAGCTCTGCCTGCTGCATGGAATGAAGTGACTTTTGACAGGTAACTAATCAGTGGAGCAGAGATTTGCATCTCATGGTGAATGTGTTAATTTCAATACTCGCCGAATCAAAAGTTCACTTGTTTCACACTTAGGTTTTACTCTTTCACATTTCACTTCGGCGGTGTCAATTTTGTGGTGTTTGATGACCTGAGGCCCATCGTTACTCCAGTTTTGCGCTCAAAATTATCAATGGAACGGTTGTTGATTCGTCTCAACCCGAAGCAATCAACAGCTATATTGAAGTCCTTACAGATGTCAGTTCATTATGTGAGCCCACGAGCGGGTGACTGGGAGCCATTCATCGAACAATTCAACATTTCGTCTTCGTTCCAGTATTCTCATGTAGAGTCGGAGAAGCACTCACAAGGAAATGATGTTAGCTCAACTCATAACACCAACGAATCGCACTCCTCAACAAAACAAATACGCAGTCATAGAAATCGAATTATTACTGTCCCGCGAATTCCAGGTCAGCCTGGCATGATTGTTCCGTCGACCCATACCCTAACTAAGAAGGCTGTGAAGAATAAGGCGTCGCTGCCTCCACAATTAAAATCCAACTGGTCACATTTTGAGCCACGATTTGTTGTGCACTTAGACTCAAGTATGCCCCTGTGGGTGAATATCACTCCGCAGCTATGTCAGCTTCTGCAGTGGTTTATACCGACTTTATGGGGTTACGTGACTGCCGTGACCTTGAGAGATCATTTTGATAGGGCACTTGAAAAGAAAGAGGCTTTTCCAATCACAGAATCTATTAATTTGAACTCCAGTGAGAAGTCGCTCTCAAGTCTTGGAATTTCGACACTTGCAAAGTCAGAAGAAAACGTTTTCGACATAGTCAGTGTGAGTTGAAACTACCGGAGCAGTTAATAGGCTTGAAATATTATCTCAATCTTGATCATAGCCCTTTTCTTTAGGAGGCTTCGTGTTATCGATACGTGAATTATACGAGTCAGACGTTTATCGCATTCACTCTTCGTGAGTCCGTTGAAGAGATCACCATATTGAATGATCAAGGAGAATGGCAGAGAAACTCCGCCACTCATGTAGACACCATAGCGCGGTTGACTCCGTTCACTACTCCAAGGAGTCTGGACAGACTCTTAGGCCACGTCGCACATCGGCGTGACAAGCAAGATGTTAATATATTCCTAGCATCAGAGCCTCCTCCGTCGTTAGTCGACCGTGTACAGTCAACCCTCGGAATTTGTTCAAGAGACATGATAATAAGAAATTTGCTAGTAACTCGCGATGAAATGAAAACAGTGATAAATCTTTCAAATGCGTACAAAATTTCTATGGCTTCTAAAATTGTAGATATTAAAGCTATAGATCCTTCACCGCCGTATCTGGGTCCTTTCCCCCGGTCAATGGCAGTACGTAAATTCGGATTACATGGATATTTTTAGGTTTCTATGTTATCGCTTTCCAAATCGAATGCGGTATTGATAACCCCACCAGTACTTCGTCTACCTTTCACTTTACCCAACAGTATATCAGAGCAACGGCTACCTCCACCCTTATCCAGCCAGTCATCATCGGCTGCAGGTTCAGCCGAATGTGAAGACGAGAGCGTTGATTTCACAGGGTAAGCGTTGTTAACGAATTACGATCCGCAGGCTCTCACCAGAAGCTAGATCTGATAATTTAAACAAAGAGCGAGCTAGGTCAACAGCCTTGACATCGGTAGGGCTCTCATGTTTGCTAGCTCACTATAATTCTTCTCAGTCTACCGGATACATTCGCCTTGCCCCCAAAACGTTAGCGACTGTTTTTTCTCCACATCCTTCGTATAAGCTCTGCATCTTAACGACATGCGTTAGAGTCAGAAATTGCTCAGGCCTGCCCATAGAGGTAATTAAGTTGTTCTCAATTCTATGATTTTGAAACTTCAGATAGTCTTTCTCGATCATCGACACAATCTAGTCTGTATTGAAAATCCTAACGCTATATTAGGCCCGTGTTCGATACTAGAGCAGCAAGAACAACCTGCGTCTGAAGCCCCGATGCGCCACGCTTTTGAGTTTCATTCAACACATCCGGCTCTTCATGTATTACCACAGTACTTACTTGATAGGAGACGAAAAAAGGAAGACAATTGTTTTTCCGTTATTGTTCCTGATTCTCATTTCGTGTCGGTTCCTGAAGCTGCCTTCCTGAAAGACTACAGGTCAGAAACTATAACCAAAGCTTTCTTCAACGTCATCGTTATTCTTGACATCTCAAATTTAGCCCAATGCAGAGTCCTCATGAAGTTCAGGCCGGCTGTATTAACTGGTACAGACGGACAAAGGTTAGAGCTACCGACGGACTATGGGTGGACCTCTTTACTTGATACGGATGATGGTGGGTTTAGCTATCAGCGTCATTTTCATTTTCATTACATTCAATGATTCACAATACAGGCAGAGATGTCTCGAAGCCAATTCGATACTGCCGCGTATCACGCTTTGAACTTGGTATTACAAGTGCTTCAAAAAGCCCAAAGTCAACGCAAAGGTTGGGAAAAGATAGACGGCAAAGGGTGAGCTTCCGTCAGGCATAACGTTTAATCAGATTGAAGCAAGAGACGCAGTATATTTCACCGTTGTTCGTACAGATACTGCCTCAGCTCTTCCTGCGGAAGTCAATGTAACAACTTTCAGCATTTATCCTTCCTTGACAATGTGAGCTGCGAAATCATTGAAAATTTTGCCAGTGTTAATGCGTGTCCGATACCTCTCGACGTTGAACTGGTTGGAGAGGGCAAAACGCATCAAATCGAACCTTTTGGGATAAGGCCAACGCCCACCAATTTCTTTTCTGCTTATGGTCAGAGCCCAGACCATTGTAAAGCTCCATCTCTTCAACTTACTCTTATGCCGTAAGAAAATATTGATCCTCGGTGAAAATTTATAATTTTGATTTTTTTGTGACAGCAATTGCATCTTTCGAGTTTACTCATGCGCTCCCGTTACTTATGGGACCGCACTAGCCATGCGCTTATGTTGCAGCGTCGTGACTCCTTGCGAATGGTCACATACCGTTCGTTTTACTCAACATTCGACGAAAGATGATGCTATCGAGAGAGAATTAATTCCATACGGAGCTGGAGCCAAATTTGAAGTGGAAATCTACAAGGATCCCGCGGACTTCTCTAGCTTCATTCCGATGCTTGAACAAGACCAACAAGCTTGCGTTCTTAGTTGTCCCAGGTACTTAGGTTGAGACAACAGAAATATTTCTTCATGGCTTGTCTAGGTGGTTTATTGACCAAACCAATCATGGTGTCGTTGTTGTAAAATCGGGCGCGATGAAAAAGTTTCCTAAATTCAATAGTATAACACTATTGGGTGAAAGCCAAGATCCCAATATAGATCTTGCTATTTTTCCTAGTACTGATCTATCACAACGCCATCTGTGAGAAAAAATGGCTTCACTGATTAGGCTGTCTTCAGAGGCACAGGACTGGGAACAGCAACGGTTCCCTCTGCTGGAAGCTATACGTTATTTCAGTTGGTTTGTGCTGAATGTTATCTCACATTTGCTCTACAAGCTGCGCGAGTAAATTTTTATGATGTCGCAGGAGCTACAACGACCTGTATCTCGTTTGTGCAGCAATATCTAGTGACAAACAAACTCTCAACAGATCTTCTTATAAGACAAGTTACCGTGGAAAAAATGAACACAGCGGAAAGTCTTATTCCAGCTGGAGCCACAATGCCCCTTCAATGGGCTGTGAAGGCGTCAACTTTGTTATTTCAATTTAGACCAGGACCTACAGAAGGATATGGATGGTGAGTAATCCATAAAATCACAATGTATCATTTTTTGAAGGTCTGGGCCTGTGGAACCTTCGGAGGAATTTGTTGGAGGCAACAACATTGCGATAAATAACGGCAATATGAGCAGTCCGCAAATCTTCAATGTTCAAATTGTTCCTGATAATGGTCAAATTTGCTGCATAATACGCGAGTATGATACAAGCATATTGTCTGAAATACTCTTAGGCTAAAAAATAGTCCGGAGTGTTTCTCGATAATACTGAGTAATGAGTTAGTTGATTCTACTGTTACACTTACAGCATTACATGGCTCCCGCGGGTATGTATACCTTGATAGATTGATGTCCATATATATTTCACTCAGAGTACCACATTTACCAACAGTTGATCTAGATATGACTTATCAAGCAAAGCCCGGAGAATCGATTCCCATAGCATGGCCTTATCCCTTCACTGAGCAAACAAATGTGGTAAGAATTTTAATGCTTTATTCCTTCATAATTCTGCTGTACGTAATACAAAATCTTAATTTAGATGTGACGACATATTAAGAAAAATTAAACTTCTTCCAGGCAGGATTTCAATTTTTTCGAGAAGGAAAAAAACTATGCACTCAAAAAATTATCAAATTTAGTCCTTATTCACGACAAGAGCGACTTGAACATTTTCCTGAAGACGATTCTCATCTTCAAAAACCTTGTTTAAGAATTTCAACACGTGGAAACATATTGCGATTAAGTGTATTCTCTGAAGTTTGTTATAATTCTCGCACGGTCAAACTTCAACGACATTTGCCTGAGGTTAATATAGGGGGAAAAGGTTTAATGAAGTCTGTTCCAATCAAGACCAAAGTTCAAGTGACAATAAGTTTATCGCAGGTGCGAGACACTCATAATATCTCATCATAATTCAGGTTGGACTTTCTTTAGTATCGGACAGAAGACGTGAGGAGCTATTGTTTGCTGAAGTTAGCCAGTGTCTCTTAATATTCCTACAACAAGAGGATGATCAACTCTTTGAATTACGATTGCGGGATATTCAAATAGACTCGCAATTGGTAGGTTGTCAAAACGAAAATTACCGAATAAAATATGCCAAAGTAGTCGATTACTATTATTGTCAAATTCACCAATTCCCCATTAGGAAAGTAGTGGAAGACCGGTGCTTTTTGCTAATCGTGGTAGCCTGGAAAGCCAGTCTTCTCTTGTTCCACCATTACACTTTTGGTCCACATTAAAGTCCATGTCGCATATAACAACAACAAAGTCTTCTTTCAAGTCTCCAATTCGCCATGCGGCTTCGTTTTCTGATGAGCTGTGGACGAAGGACCAACGCGAGCTCTCAAGTCCTAATGTGATACCTTCTCGCAGCAAATCAAGTAGAGCCGGAAACGATTTTGCACCCATCGAGAAGCATGAAACCAATTGCATGTATTTGTGGGCGGAAAGAGAATCTGTTTCAAGCAGTGATATGCACATTAAAAAGCTGTTGGTCGTTTTTGACGATTTTGAGGTTGATATTGATGGTGAAATGCTCACTGGGCTGAGAGTACGTCACCGACATTGTCGTTATTTACGTATTAAAAAAACTGCGTCAGAAGATGTCTCCAGGAATTTTCTGAAGAATGCCTTGACATTTTCGGCGGTGTTAGCCGTGGAGGAATTTCGCGTTCGGAGATCTGGAATCGAGCTAATACACCAAGTCATTTAAAATTCGAGCCTCCACCACTTGGCTTAGTTATTGTGCTTGATGCTATGTGTCTCGAGAAGTTCATTTTAATTGTTCGCTGCAGCTTTTATCTTGACAAAGTTGGTTTTCTAAGTGATGTTATGAAAATGGCTCTCCGCATCATCATGATGTCTCCGAAAATTGAGCTCAAGGTGCGACGTCCTTCTGTAGCACACATGATAAATTTTATGAATGAGAAGTTTCTCCGTTATGGCTTTCTAATTTCAAATTTTGTTTCCTTTTTTCAGGGAGCTCCAATAGCATTTAGTGCTGAGACAGTTGAACAAACACTCAGAGGTAGCTTTTGGTCTCTGACAACTTTGATGAAGGAACGTTATATGAAGCAGGTAATTGTCTACATAAAAATGAATATTGATTGCGCAGATATTCAGCTCCATCAGCACGCTTGTTGGTTACTCATCTCTCTTCACATTGCCGCGAGCGCCTCTTGATCTCATGCGGGGAACTATGGGATTAGGACTGTCTTTTGCTGACAATGTTTCTACGAGCTTTGGTTCCGTTTTAACGAGTTTGACTTTTGACAATGATTACATAAATAAACGACGAAAGGTTAGATATACCCCATAGACAAACTTTTCCCAAAGGAAAGAAATTTACAAACAAAATCGCCTCCCGGTATCAAAGAGGGCTTAAGTACAGCGTCCAAAGATTTGAAATCTAGCTTCATGCACTTAACTGATATTGTTACTAAACCAATCGGTGGAGTTCAAAAAGAAGGGTTCTCAGGTCTTTTGAAAGGCATTGGTAAAGGAGTTGTTGGAAGCGTTATCAAGCCAGTAGACAAAGTAAGTTAACAAAAGCTCCACATATATGGAATTCCGCCCTACTATCGCGTCAGCTCAACTCTGTTGTTTCGAATGTTGCATCTGGATTACGGACTGAGTATGTTACAAAACCTGGGTACAGAAATCGATTCGCTCGGAGACGAAAACCTCGAATGTTATGGGGCGATGTAGGAAAGATTCGGTAAGCTTTATCTTCAAAAATATCATTTTAGGGAGTACGATACAACTGAAGCTGAATTGCGGGAATGCTTAGGTCTCAGGATGGCAAAAAATGTATTGCAATCAGTTTCAGTTATGGTCCGCGAGTCTGTACCAGCGCAACATCTTTCATTATTGATATATCCAAATCAAATTTGTTATGTCGATCTTTATGCTGGACGTGGTAGATCTTTGGGCAAAGTTGTAGAAGATGATAGTAGTGTTGTTGCATCTGCTTATGGCAGAGCTAGGATTCATTGGAATTGTGACTTATCAGAAATTACCAGTATTCGTGCATCCAGTCATGGAGTATCTATTCAGTAAGTTTTTTCTCACTTTAATGATAAATTAATTATACTTTTTAATTTCATAAATTTTTGCTTCCTTTTCAGTACCAGAAAAAATGTCTATCAAATTGGTTCCTTAAAAGGGACTGTGATTAAAAAATTGTGTGAAGAAATTAGCAAAGCTGCGCGACATGTCAAAACTGAAATTGAAGTGTGGCGACTTGCAGAATGATTTCATTATCTTTCGGCAACTTCATAATAAGTGTCATGAAAAAAACAACTGATCTCTCAATTTTTTTTTCTCTTTTCGCTTAAAAATTTCAAGTTTTACGTTTTTCAATAGAAAGATCAAAAAAATTACATCTAGATACTTTGCAACTCGAAAACAAAAATTTTTCTCATCGTGGCAAAGTACGACTGCATGTTAAATTTGTGCTTGGATCCTCCGCCATAAAGTTAAGGCAACATCAGATTCACTGCTTAATCTGAGGTTATATGTTTATAATAAAAAATCCTAGATACATGCGCGTGAAAATTGTGCTGCATTTGCCGATCCAAATTGCTTTCTCATGGTAATACCGCATGAGGCGGTAAGACAAAATACTGCACTTCTATGATTACACCCACCGCATGTCAGCCATCTTTTGTGTTGAAAATAATAAGAATCTTTCTGACTTTTGTATGTCGGAGTCAAGAAAAAGCTAAAATCTGGCAGATTATAGTTTCACTTAGACAATGGAAAAATCTTGCATTCACATGATGTTTGCTCATCTCAGATTTCGTACCAAAACTTTTTTGCATTGTTGTAGCAAACTTGCAGCAGGTTTTATAAAATCTGAGTGTAAGCTTTTAGGTAAGCTCAACGCATCAAGATGCATGATGTGTTTTTGTTATTATTTATTTTACACCGTTCAATTTTTGAATTTCGACACATTTTCAAATTCAATTCTTATCATTACAATTGTTTGTGACCGTGCTACGGCCTAATGCCGTCTTTCATGTATAGCATTATGTCATTCAGAAGTTTCTAATATCAGCGCCTCCAAATTACTTGCCTACACAAAATCAAGTATCGCAAAAGATTCCCAGTAAAGCCAGATGGCGCAGAGAAATGAGCAATTACAACTAAGATTGTGGTTGCTTAGAAATTCTCTGCACTAAGAATTTATTTCGAGTGAGGGCATCAGGAGAGGCCATTTTTTTTAAAGGCGGCAGAAGCAGTGAAAAATGGGTAAGGTGATTATTTGAAATCACATCTAAATCAGCCGACTATCCTGAGTTTCAAGAGGTTAAGCGCCACAATCGTAATAGACGTAACCATGATAATAGCACTGAGGAAAGAATTTCTGGCGGTAGAGAGCAAAGACCCCTTTACGGCGGCACAGAGCAGAGATCGTTCCGCGGTAGCGGTGAACAGAATATGAGCCGCGGGAATTTCGGTGGTGGTAGAGGTGGTCGTGGGGGCGGAGGGTCATATCAGAGATCCGGCGGAGCAGCGCCGGTCTCAGCCAATGTAGGTTCCACAAGGGTGCTGGCAAATGTTTTCACGTGAGGATTTAAGACATAATTTGTTAAGCAGGCATACTTGTAAGGACAAAAAGTTGAGTGTTGAACGACATGACGTCTCTGTACGGCTACTTGCGGGACCAAAACTGAACCAAATGACTGAGGCGACTGGTGTTGCTAAGCCTGATTGCCGTACCGCGCTGAGAGCAGCCTTAACACAGTATCGCAATTGGTGTTATGACGATCAGAAAATTCTTGTCAGCACAGAGTACGTATATGTAACAGGATTGTGTCCGCTTTGTTGAATCTCAATTCTATTTCCTTACTACCATTTATTTTACTTTAGACAAATTAGCATGAGAACAGAAGTGCACTGTGGAAGAAACACATACGAGGTCCAGATTGTCCCACAAGGCTCCTTCGTACTTAACTATGACACGATAGAAAATGGGCAGATGTCTGATCAACTAGTCAATATAATTTGGAAAGAGGCTGTCCTTCGACTGTAAGGAAAAAGAAAAATAAAATCAAATACATCAGGACTGAGCAACAAGGGTATTGTAAATATTTTCCGTTAGTCCCACATTTTGGGTTAAATGAATTTGTTGAGAATCTTGATGATAAGCGTACACCAGCCTTAACGGGAAGATGCCTCCGTTACGGTGTATTTCAATTATCTCAAATAATTTCGAAAGGTAATATAGATTCAAAAGGAAAATTGGAATCTGTTCTTTGTCTTGGAGTACAGGGTGCTTTAGGGATTAAGAGGTAAAAGTTTCCTTGTTTAAATTTATAAAAATAAATTATTAAAAAAAATAATTTATTAAAATGAATTATAGAATAATTAATTTAATTTTCTTAGACAACCATTATCTGAGTATATTGAGGCTTTTGCAAATTGTCGTATAGAAAATATATCTTCAAAAAATTTTGAAAAAATTTCAATTTTTTTAAAGGGTCTAAAAGTTGAATTAAATCACTATAAAAATTCTCATACTAAAAATCCTGAAAAACGATCTCAAAAAGTAAAAAAAAAATTTTTCAATTTTAATTTTTTTATTTTTAAATTTTTATATCAAGGTCAATCAAAAATAAATATTTCTGTTAAAGATTATTTTAGTAAGTTGACAATTATTAAATACCCATTTGTAGAAAAAGTATATAATATTGAATTAAAATATCCAAAATGGCCTTTAGTACGGGCACATATGACGAAAGATACATTTTTA
The DNA here is from genome assembly GCA_030522725.1 of Ichneumoninae sp. B BG-2022a. NCBI lineage: Eukaryota > Metazoa > Arthropoda > Insecta > Hymenoptera > Ichneumonidae > Ichneumoninae sp. B BG-2022a. The sequence goes on from JAPYZD010000650.1 coordinate 31,710, forward strand.
CCAATTGAGATTCTTATAGTCCCTTTACAATTTGATATAAATGGATGTAAATCAGAAACATCTCCTTTAGTCACACAAAAAATTGGTGATATATTGACAATGGATCCACAAAAACGTAAAATTTTAACAGAAAAATTTGCTGATTTATTGTATGCAAAAGATAATGATATATTAAAACATTATGGTTTTGAATTAAATAAAAAAATGAGACAAATAGATGCAGAAATTCTACCACCACCAGTAATAAAATATGGTAATACTGAGGTAAATGATTAATTAAAATTATTTTTTTTAAAGTTAATAAATGTATCAAATGGAGTTTGGCGTACACAAAATGAAAAAATGTTTAAACCAGAAAATTTGAATTTTTGGTTTATTGTTGATCTTGCAAGAATTGATCATCGTAATATTGAGAATTTTATTCACGGTGAATTAAAATTAATATTTAGATTTTTTTTTTTTTTTTAGAATTAATCAACGAAGGTAGAAAAGTTGGCATGTCAATCAAATCACCATTAAAAATAATTAAAATTGATATACAAAAAAATTTGGAATCTGAATTACAAAATATACGAAATTTCTGTATAAAAGACTCTTTACAAGTAATTTAAAAAAATATCAAATTTATATAATAGCTAGGTATATTTATATTTGAGAATGAAGGAATTATACATTCAAAAATAAAAAATAATTTTGAAGATATAATGCCAACACAATGTAAGTATTTATAAAAAAAAAAAATTTTAATAATTATATT
>JAPYZD010000651.1:0-30498 GCA_030522725.1 Ichneumoninae sp. B BG-2022a
GAAACTAGAAACTATCAGCTTGATATTGGTTTCGGTTATTCCAAGAAAAAAAATGTTCTTGATAAATTAATAACTGCTGGAATCTTAGGCTGCTCTTAACCGTCCGATCATTGGTACCTTTACCTTAGCGAAGCGATAGAAAAATCAATAAAAATAATTTTGTAAATTTTCCCCATAGATTTTTGAGCTTGGTATTTCGATGTATTTTGAAAATGAAAATACAGCGATGCGAAATATGCTACAAAGTATCGGAGGATTCGTGTTCTTTCTTATGCAAGTCTATTCCGAGCGCTCGTCAGAGGGATCGATAGCTTCCAGACGCGGGCGCGTTATGTGTGCTCCCTCTTTCTCGCTCGTTCTCCTTTTTATACTTCTGCTATCCGTGAGTGAGAATAATTTATATGTATTATTCACGGTTGCCTTGTCGCGCGAGACGAGCACGGCAACGGTCGTGTCTATTGTGCGTGCATACCGGGGGTCTCTGTCACCGCCACGGTGTTTGTGTCCGCGTGTGCGTCGAGCTTACACACGATCAAAGTTATGCCCGCAGGACACTCGGCCCGCCGGTGATGCTGTAACGGAGTTCCTCCTTCACGCTGATCTCTTGATTTGCGAAATTGGCCTCGTCTTCACGATATTTGTCACCGCACGTTTGAACAATAATTCGTGACGCTCGCGCATACCCGAGCGACCCTAAGACAAAATAATGAGCGTGTAACTCGCAACTGTTAACGCACATTAATTTCATGACGGGGCGTTGTTCGAGCATAGACGCATGCGATCCCATGTATTTACTAATTTCAGCTACCGAGCTGAAATTGTTATCGCAGCCGAATATTATAAACACCACTACATTGTATTACAATCGCCGCGGTAGACGGGCTGCAGCCGCGGAGGTACCGGAGCGGCGGTATAAAACCCGGAGTGAGTCGACTCTTTGCGTAATGACTCAGCGTTTCGCTTGGTGCCACAGTGAGTATACATAGAGAGCGCGAGGACTGTTCTGTGCGAACGGGTAGGTGTACTTGGCCGAGTGTGCTGTAAGAAACACTTTCTAGAGCAAATTACGAGAGCGATGGAGTTCGCGATGGTCAAGGCAGCCCGCGCTCCGAGTCCAGATTTTCATATGTAGGCGAACGCCGATGACAGAAATTCATTTCGCTGATAACGTTTTTGTTTTTTTTTTATATTTTTTATTATTTATATTTTTTTGTTTTCTCTCGAATGTTTGAGAATATCGTTGACGAGAAAGTGGGATATGTTGAACCAGAATCGTAGGCGTGTTGTCGGGGGGAGAGGGTGACGTCCGTGCGTAGGAGTACCACCCCCGTTCGAACAGCCACGAGGGTAGTCGCTGCACGTAAGGACGGCACGGCCGCTCCAGCAGGAGCAGCGGAACTCACGGGGTCCGTGGAGCTCACAGGGGTTGGCCTCGTGGTTCCACAAGGGTGGGGATCGGACCAACGGGAGGTGGAGCGAGACGTTTGCTCCAGCGAGCGAGCGACCGAGCAAGAGACGCCGCCGTCGCAGCCGCAGCCGCCGTCCAACCGAGCTGGAGGGAGCTCTCGCCGACCGTACCGAGTTGCCAGACGAGTTTGTGCCGAGGCACTGCGAGCTGCTCACACACCCGTGCCACTCTCCGAGATACACGAGGCTCTACCCTTTCGCCGCCTCGGCGTGTCTCGAAAATAAACGAAATACTTTAAATCGTTGTTGTAAAGTGAAGTTTGTTAAAAAAAAATGTTTACGTTGTAAACTCACGGTGAGTCATTTTGGAAAAACAAAATACACGGTCGAACTATATTTTTTATTATTGCGAGTGTCTTTATTATTAAAAAAAAATAAAAAATGTACGAGTGTTAATAAAAATATATTGGATAAACCCAGTGGATAAAATCGCAAATGGACTGTTTAATCAATAGAAAATAATTCGTCGAGTGAAAGGAGTATTGACTATTTTGTAAAATATATTTATCGCAGTTGAGATAGCAACGAGAAAATAAACGCGGGAATCGATCGCGTGCGGTGTGTCGACGATCAGAAAAACGTTATAAAGGTACAGGGAGTCGCAAAGGTTTGACAAGGGGTGGAGAATTACATATATATATATACATATATATAGAGTTAGAGAGGGAGAAATATTGCCAGAAGTTGTTGCACCTGCCGCATTGGTATCGCGGGGCGCCACACTCACATGTTGCATGTGTGCCTGTTATCCATCATGGTCGCGGGCTCGGGCTTGTTCTGATTGGTTCGCCAGTCGGATCACGTGGTATGGTAATTGGTCTCCAGTGGGCGGGTACCCGAGGCTGCTGGTGCCGTGACTAGCTTCGTCTCTCTTGTGCCGCAGCCCGTACGGGTCGGGACTTAGCGGGCTGCTGTCGCCCGTACACGGAAGATCGCGGTTTCGCGGTCTGAAAGTGCGCTCGCGAGGATAGCAAGTAGATCCGATAATCGCTTTTAGCAATCGCAATAATAAAAAAAAAAAATTATACCATCAAGCATCTATACTAATCGATGAAAGCGTGAAGAGTCCAAAGATACGTAGCTCATCGAGAAACGATGGGTACAATTATCAAGGCTGGACAGCAACGGTATATCGCAGTGTGATGTGTGAAAGTGTTCTACATGGTTGATTATCGTATCGCAACGGTGAATAAATAGTCTGCACCGATCGTACCAACTTTCCTGAAGATTCGTCAAGGTATTGCCAGACTTTTAACCAGGATGAGTTCCTTCCTGATGAATCCGTCCGGTGGTTATCATCAGCAGCATCAGCAACCGGGTCTCCAGCATCATCTCGCCGCAACGTCGGTCGTCGTTGACCCGAAGTTTCCGCCGACCGAAGAGTACAGCCAGAGCAACTACATTCCATCGACCGGTGCGGACTTTTTCGGCGGTCATCATCTCAACCATCCGCAGTCGCATCAGCTGCAGTACGGCTACCACCAGCATCATCATCAAGCTGCATCCACGCCCTACGGTGCAGCCGCGGCTGTTCCGTTGAACGGTGGCTATCCCGGTTACGGTGGATACTACGGTCCTCATCATCCGCATCATCAGGTTCACGCGGTTCACCATGCGAGCCTGCATCCTCATCATCACGCCGTTGGGGCTCTTGCCATGCCACCGGAAGCTCAACAACCCCCGCTCACTTGTCCACCGTCCATGCAAAATCAACAGCCTCCGCCTCAGCAGCAGCAGCAACAACAACCGCCAGTTCCTTCGTCCACTGTCCTCGGTTCTACGTCACTATCGCCCTCCATTTTGACTAGTCATGTTCAACAACCCGATCCGCTGCAACAACAACTTCAGCAGCAGCATCCACCGCCTCAGACGCAGCAGCAGCAGCAGCAGCAACCTCAACAGCCCCAACAGCACGATGTCAACGCGTGCAGTCCGACGGGCTCAGGCTCGATGCATCGGGACAACTCCCCGGATCTTCAGCAACAGCCGCCACCCAATCAACACTCGCAACACATTCAAAACTCTCAGCAGCTTCATATGGATGAAGTTTCGGATCAGGACGATCTGGACGACGATCAGATGATGGAAGGATCACCCGGCATGATGGACGACGACGAGGACGACGAGGAAAATGGCGAACGCGTTGTTTATCCTTGGATGAAGAAGATCCACGTTGCCGGAGTCGGTAAGTTCCCATTCTGATGGTGTTTTTCTTCGTTCAAGTCAAACGGAACGAATCGCATTTGCAGAGCTTTGCCGCACTCGGTACGAAATTCGGGATGTATTTGGGAATTGGATGGGTAGCGACACCTTGCTCACACTCTCAATCATCCTGTGCAGAGGTGCTTAAACATCCCTCGGGGAGACACACCCATTGTCAAATACAGTCTTCAGTTACGCACCTCGCACGCATCCGATCCAACGATTTATGTTGTGTCGTTCATCTGCTCGAGTGCTGCCCGGAGCGCGCGGCCATCGTTTGCCGACGGAAGACTTATGAGGCGCAATTTATATTCTCGGCCACCTATCCCGTCTCACCTGTATGCGCGACACACCTGTGGGAAAACACCGATTTAGCGCAGCATCGGTCACAGACAATTCATCACACATTTCCAAGGGTGATACACAGATTCTTTCCTTCGCATCTGAGGTGTTTCAAAGAAGAAAGTAAAGCGCGTATCCGCGTATCTGGAATGTTTTTTTTTATTAGCGATCCATAATGTTTGATAAACGCATTCACAATAGATTCGATAATAGTTCCCGTTTTCAACGACTGTACCGACTGTTGAGCGAATGCCTCCCGCAGTTCCCTTTTTGGAACCTTTTCATTGAAGAGGTCGGATTTCTGCAACGTAACATTTTCCAAAATTGCTCGCCTCTTGTTATACGCCCATGGGTTCGGCTATTTCCATTCTTCCACAATAACGAAAAATCTACCGACTCACTCCAGCTTGCAACTATCTTCCGCGATCTGTACGAGGCTCGGGTTTCTGGTTTCTCAAAAAATGTATATCATTTTTCATCCTACCAGGTTCCCGTATGGCGGATCGAACAAAGCTTCGCATTTGGTGGCATATTGTCACGGTCGTATGCTTTTATTACATTCGCGATAGAGGCCGCTCCGAACTGCGGAATCGTCAATCAATCTTTGATTATAGCCAAGAAGCAAAAACCTCTCTAGTTGTATATCTGGCATTGGTCATCTAAAAGTCGACCATTTCGAACTCGCGTTTGGAATCGAGAAAAGGATTCCCGTGGTATGCCGAATGCTCCGACCGGCTTTGATTACGGTTTGCGGTTGGTCCCCGACTCACCGTTGTTAGGTATGCGAGTCTGCCGACGGGTTCTCTCCGTCCGACGCAATCTCCCCTCTGAATGCCGGAGGCTCGTTGGCCGTTTCGAGACCGGACGCCGGACAGCGAGGAGGGGTCGTTTATGTTGGTCAGTCCACACAACGCGAAATGGAATGCGTCTGCACGGATTCTAAAGTCGTGTTCGTTCCTTCGCTTCCTGTGGTTTTGCCCGGACCACCGAGGGATTCCCTCCTACAGTTCCGCCGTAAACACCTCCGCAGAATGGACCGTGTCTTCGGACGCCATTGAAACAATTCTCCGTTCTTCTCATACATTTTAATTTGCATTTCCCGAATTGATTCGAAGCCTCGCGAAGAAGCGTTTGTCTTCTGCCCAGTCCCCGAACGGTTTGTCTTATGAATGCTCGTCTAAAAAAAAAAACAAAAAAAAATAGAAATCTTACATCCCAAAAAAGTGGTCCACGCGTTCGCCAGGAGACCAAGAAAACTCCGCCGTCTTCGTCGCTCGCGGCATCGACTATTATCCCCACGTCCGTCAAACTTTTTTTCTTTTATCTTCTCTTCATCTCTCCGCGTTCAGCACATGCACGCTGTTACGAACCGAATAGACGAGTCAGCGGTAAGCCGAGAGTCTCGCGACTGAGCGGCCTTGAGTATTATAGTTGATGTGGCCTATGTATAGAGCGTCGCGGTTGTTTAATGCATTTCTTTGGATGAACAGAAAGTAAAAAAAAAAACCGACATCTCTTACGACGAATTTACTAGACTCTTTCATTCACTCGGCTCTCATTGATGCGAATCTAATTTGCACACCAACGCGCAGGCTTACCCACAAAAAAAAAAAAAGAAAAACCAGCAAGTTCTCATTATATATCGATCTGGCATTTCTGAGCGGCTCTGTTCGTGCGTCCGTGATTCAAGATGCATTGCAAACTGGTAATCGCTTTGTTATACATATTTATAGCATTGATAATGAACAATATTGTGCTACATGAAATCCTGCAATGCTGCCGCTGTAGCTCGGTGCAGTCGCGGGATGACAATGAGTGAGTGAAAAGGCCACGTGTGGCGAGCCTTGTAGTAAGACATGCATCATAAACGGGACATTGCGTAACGACACCGCCTTTTTAATTTATTTCTCCGACTGGTGAATGCTGCGAATAATCGACGGTGTCGTGCAATACGCGCGGCGCACTTCGTGCAGTCAATACAATTGTACGAGGACTGCGTCAAGTCAGGCCTATTGATGATCGATTTGATCTATGGACAACGAAAGAAACCTTATGAATTTTTGCGCGAATAGAATACTTGTTGTGTCGAGGGCCGACTGACGACGTGTAGTCGCCGACACGATGTCAATTATTAGCGGTTGAATGGTTCCAATTGAGAGCGGCATGGGTTAAAATGACGTAACAAACTGCTCGGTACGATCCGCCCTGTACATCCCATCAAACGCTTCTCGTGGGAAAGCCGAGCATAAAACAATCTTCCCGTCAGCTCAAAATCTTTACGAAACTCCAATAGTCCCAGCAATAATACAGATGAAACCATTGATTCTTTTTCACAGCGAACGGTTCCTATCAGCCTGGGATGGAGCCAAAACGGCAGAGAACAGCGTACACGAGGCACCAGATACTCGAGCTCGAGAAGGAGTTTCACTTCAACAAATACCTGACAAGACGGCGAAGAATCGAGATCGCTCACACTCTCGTCCTGTCCGAGCGTCAGATCAAGATATGGTTTCAAAATCGTCGAATGAAGTTCAAGAAGGACAACAAGCTGCCAAACACGAAGAACGTCAGGAGGAAAAACGCCAATGGCCAGGCCCAGCCGTCGAAACCCGCGAAGAGTTCCGGCGGCAGAAGCAAGGCAGCCAATCGCTGCAACTCCGGTAACAACAACAACCAGAGGAAGAACAACAACCATTCGCCGTCGAGCGGTATGGAGAGCAGCCTGGACGGAAGTGTTGGCATGGATCTTCCGGACGTTCACGGAGTTACCGTCAGTGGCGGCAGCGGTCATCCTCATCCGCATTCGAGCCATCCTGGTTTCCAAGGTCACCCGCACTCGCTGGCCCACCTTCAGGCCCAGCTGAGTCATTGTCACGTGGCCGGGATGATAGACGGCAACGGCGTGCCAATGGGACACATGGGCTCCGGCAGCATAAGCCCACTGGCACCTTCCACGAGTCCTCCGGGTATGAGCGGTGCAAACGCTGTCGTACCAACACCCACCATCAAATCCGACTACGATCTGACGCCGCTGTAACACGAGCCGGCGAAGTTTACGTCAATGCAGCCGCGATTGTGCGACCTGACGAACTTCGTGGGTTCGGAAGACTCATCGCCGGATTACCAGTGGCTGTAGGCGACTCCAGACAGAAAGTCTGCGAATCTACAGAAGAGTGTGTGCATCGCCGGAGGACGATGCGCCTTGAGGCTCAAATGTGTGCGGACGATTGCTGAGAGTGGTGCGCGATTCCCAGTGAAATATTGTAGAATCTTTGGAGATTCCCGAAGTGCGGACGAGAAAACATGGAACGGAAGACACCTGGAAGTGTACCTTCTGTCTTACTCGAGGTGGGCAAGTTTATCTTTAATTTTGCTTCGTGATTGCGGCGACAATTTTTTTTTCCGGAGCAAGGTGTTTCAATTCAGACGTGCCATTCTTGCGGGTAACGAGACATTCTTAGTTGGGTTTTTGCACGGTGATCGAGGCCAGTTAAAAAAACGAAGGAAAATCCGTGTCTACGAATTAATTGTATAACGAAGTCTATTATGCATTTACCGCAATTTTTCGGATAATTGTAAATATTAAAAGAGAAAAGCCCTCCCGTAGATTTTAACATATTGTACAAAGTGTCTGTAAAGAAGAGTATTATCGTGACGCGTTATCGATACACAGTGTTTACGTTCATTACATTATTGTCTAACGATAAGTGTGTGATTTATGGTTGAAAAAATAAAAATAAAAAATAAATTCATTTTCGTCCCGGTATGGAAAGTTTATCTCAATCATAGGCTCGATATCGGCGTACTCTTTTGATTCGGAGAAACGAAATAAACTTTGTCGAAATATTAACCATCATTGACAGTCCAGTTTGAGCACAGATGCACGCAAATTTTGTAAATAAACATGTACGAACGGTATAAAATTTTCGAAAATAGCATATATTTTTATTGCGCGAACGTAATCAATGACCAATACTAGAGTAAAGCTAGTGGAGCCGGCGACCGATCAACGGCATCGGAACGGAACATAAGTACGAGATTGCGCGCTCATTGATCGAGGGAGCAAAGTAACAAATCAAACGAGATTCACGGATGAAGGCAGAATCGCTGTGACGATATACCAAAACAATACCATAATAGTCGATACGAAAAAAAAGTTAGCGTGTAAGCGAAACATTATACATTAACGATGTATAGCAGAGTTTAATACGCCTCGCCGGGCGATTCATCATAATTAGCGTCGAATTAGCGTGTCACGAGAGATTCTTCAGTTTTCGGTCGTTGAATATACGTTTAGATATTATGCGTCGCGGCAAAAAAAAAAAAAGAATCCCATACTCCCCCTGTAACATCCCAATGTCCCAATTGTAAATAGTCTTGTAACATAAGAATTGTAATTCGACACGCGACAGTGCTTATGTTTATATTGAAATATTATCGGACAGATGAAATACAATCGTAATACGTGAATAAATGATTAAATAAATGTTTCGTAATTTATAATATGATATCCCGTATATTTTACTCCGTTCATGGTAACCGTCGATCCCACGATTATCAGTCAACGAATCATCATATAACAAAAAAAAATATTTCGTAGACATTTTTTTTTATTTGACTACTGCAAAGTAGTATGAGCCATAGAAATATGAAACAGCGCAATTCTTTTTCTTTGGAATTCAAAGAAATTTTATTGGACGCCGCTGCGATCGGTTGTCGGCCATTCGCAGAGGAGAACGCCATAAAAATACGTAAATGGCGAATGGTGCATGCGAGGGAAAAGGATCAATATTCGTGTCGGCTGTACAACGGACTTTGTAGGAGGGGGAACTTTTATCAGGATCCGTTCGTGACCCTCAGGATGAGGTTGGCGGGGTGCGGAGTGTAGAAGTAGTCACGATCGTGGCAGCGGGAGAACGCGGGTGGGCGATTTCTCGACAAAGCGGGCTCTTCAACAGCCCGCTCTCTTGACGTGGGAGTACAGTGACGTTTCGGAGAGGGTTGCAGATGCGAATGCGGGTTATATTCGTTCAGCGGCCACAAAAGCAATCTTCCTCTTCTTTTTCGTCCTCTTCTTTTTTACTCCCGGATACCTACGCTCCTCCGGCCCGAGCAATCATAACGCCTTCAATTCCGTGACGTTCAATCACTATCATCAAGATCCACGTATTTGATATACTCGACAAACTCGGAACGTATCTGCAGCTGTTCGGTGGAAGCCCGCAGCTGCGATATGAAAAAAAAAAACGCGACACATCGCTCGCCTGCGTTTTTGCAGCGTATGGAAAGAACGTCAAATACGGAAGGCCATGGAAGGTGCACTTTCGAAAGCGGAGATCAAGCTCCTATAACCCTTTCGAACCACGTTATTCCATGTTACAAAATTCCAGACTTGCGATCTCTCCTATAATTCGCGCTGGCGTAGGTCGACAGCCCTTTGGCCGCTTCCCCTGCAAAGGGATGATCGCCAGTCCTCGAAAAGAGGGTCGCACCACACCAGCGAATGGTAGCCTGGCCTCTCTTTCTCCGCCATTGAAATCCACCAATGGGTCACGTTTCAGTGCCGAAAGTTAGGATCCAACTACCAACTTGTTTTTATATCTCTATGGACGCAAACAATAACGTACAACGATTGAGTAGACGAAGCGCAAGAATTCCCACTAAATAACACTTAAATATCCGAACACAAGACATGAAAGTCTGGACGACGGGATTTACCATCTTGCAGCCACCCACGAAGACTAATTACACCTGCCGCTATACAGATACCGCGTTGCTTTAGATCGTGGTCGAGTGGTGGTATATACAGTCGGCTGATGGTCTAGCACTGCGAGATGAACCCGACGGAAGTTCCTCATAGAGTATACAAGACAATCTCTACTAATTAATGAAGGTCTCAGGGAAATCTTGTACAGACGATTACCGAAGATACTCACCGCAACATCCTTCATTACAGTAAGGGATACCACTCCCCGGCGTGTTGCTAAATATCGTATAACAGGAATAACACTGCTCGCGGCCTCGGAGATGCGTCCCGTCACAGTACAGCGCACACCGACGGTGTATAATATCACGGTGTGTACCCTCATCAACCCTCACAGAAGCTCTACCTGCCAGTCGCAAACATCATCAGTTGCGAGACAGGCGGAGGGTACCTTTCGTGAACGAGAACGCGTATACGGTACAGTACACTTTCCATCTCTTTCGATCAGGTCTCTATATATGTTTTTTCGTTTTTTATTTATTTTTTTCTCTCAAGGGTACGCTTTCGATACCGCGGGCGAAGAGCCTCGAAAAAGCATCAACACCGGCACACATTTCGTTCTCCGTCGTCTCCGCTCTTCGAAAGAGACGAATGGTGCCTTCTCGGTGTTGCTCATTTTATCAGTATCCCTCACTCGGCGTACAATCGTAGCTGGATCTACATGCGGTCCGTTGACCAGGACGTGAAATGGGTGGTCAGCCATCTCGAGAGTTGGCTGCCGGTTCTGGCAGTCCCGCCGATGCTGCGTCCTCCTCGCCGAGCAAGTCACTGCGTCGAGACGCTCGCTCGCGCGACAACCGGCCCGATCGAGCTCTCGGTCCAGAATGGAACGACGAGAGTTTACATAGTAATATCTCGGGGAATATCATATGAGTACGCACACCTCCGACTGTTCGATCTCTCTTGGTCCGCGGACTCTTCGGCCTTGTGGCCACACACCTAGCCACGTGACGATACGATCGACACACGCGACGCGCGCGAGTAACCCGTCCCTATTTCTATATCATTTCTTTTATATATAATTTATTTTTTTCACTTGTTTCTTTTAATCTTATTTCAATACCACAGGTAGTATGTTAATTTCGTTCGATAAGGATGTGCGAAAAAAATACTTCTGAACCCGAGCATTTTTACCGGGAGCAGAACTGACGTCACGACTGCCCTCGTTGAATATTAATGTCGATAATGCCGTGCGATACTTAGGTGCAAGTTTTTTTTTGTGTTTGTTAGTTTTACTTTTTTTCTTTTTCATTTCCGCGTTTCGCGAGATGGGAGTGTGTGTGTGTGTGTAGGTGACTGCGAAAATAACACGAGGAGCGTCGAGGATTTGGTAGTGGAAAAGAGCGCGCCGGGTGGCGCGATTCGCGAACGTTCCCCATTCATTAGATGTAATTGGAGGGGATTAACGAGTCACGAGTCCATTTATCAGGTCTGGTAATTACAAAGCATCCCTATCTGTACTCGTGGCGACTGACACGAGGAAAGAGAACCGCTTTGGGTTTCTATCTCGCGTTGCGACTGAGTCTACCGCGCGCCGGAGCCAAACCCCTCCGACGTTCGGTGAGGTCGCGAGGACCTGACGTTTCGCTCGTCACCCGTTTTCCGGAGCCTGGGCCAGCACCACAACGCTTGACTGACATCCCCCAGGGCAACGACGACTTCGCATCCAAAATACACCTCTCTCGTCTGGTCGGTAAACGGAGATAAGGGCCGCCTCGCTGTCATCGCACGTGAGAGAATTAAACGAAAGGGACGAAGGGCTAAGAGGAAAGAAAGGATTCAAAAGTAATGAACCACGAAGGTGAGAACAAATACCTCCGCTTGTCCCCTTTTCGTTAAACATTTACCTACATCAAACTTAAGCTGTGACAATCTCCGGCAAGACGTATCTGCATTTTAAAAATAGTTGACGATTTAAATGTTCATATCGCCTTCTCATAATATCCCTTTATTCGCAAAGCTCGTTCTATGAGAAAGCAGTTTCTGTATTTTCAGCTTCCTTGTAGAGCAAGTTTAGAAACACTGGGCTGTAGGTAAGAATCTTTTGATGCGGAAGTAGAGTCGCGCCAAAAGTGAAATTTTTTTCTTTTTTTTTTATCATTTTAGGTAATTTCATAAATAATTTCCAAACTATCCAGAAGTGCGCGAACCGACTAATGCTGCTGGTCTACATTAAATGATACGAACAATTTTCGCGTCGTACCAATTCGATTGCATTGAAGTTTCTCCATCCGCACACACCGAAAGCCCGGTAGCTGTCACCGGACGAGGAATGCTCGAACATGTAACAGAAACAAGACAGTCAGAAAATAAGAGTCCGCGAGTTGTTTGACGTGGGCGGTCTTTCACGACTCTTCTTGATTCATTAAGCGAGCGAAGGGAGATAGAAAAGCTGCGGACCAGAGACAAAACTCGATGAGGGCCATGTATTTTTATCGTCCCGCGTGCGTCGTTGCGTCCTCTTGGTCACGTCTTCGGGTGACGGTGACAGTTACCTCCGGGTCGGGTCTCGGTAGCGACCGGAAGCCTTGTTAGTCGAGCTATCGATAATATACCTGTCGAGCGCGGTGCCAGAACCGCTTCTTCGATCAGGAGAGTCTCCTGGTCCATCATAAGAGTGATCGTGTACACCGACGCTGCATTTCGTATTTGATGTAGACTGCTCGCATGCATAATGTCGTAAGCATCAACCGAATCTCATGAAGTTTTATTATCTTATTTTATTATTATGCTGGAGGAAGTCAAGCCCTTTTAACGTTTGAAAATGTGGGGGTGATACTGTCCATGGAGACCAACGTCATTGACGGTCTCCGATTGACTCGAATAGGGATGGACAGCAGACAACTCTAAGTCATTTCGAAGTGATATTCGGTCGAAATACGACGATTGACATCAGAAACTTCACTCCGATGTCTCAATGTCATATTTTCCTCTATGGTTCGCAGTCATCTTCGAAACATCGAGACTTTCGGAATCATTTTGATGCAAGCCCACGTCAATGATGAGTTACTTTTGGCTGCGTACTCCGGTGCACCCGGAGGCTCATCGCCAACCGAGCGTGGTATCGCTGTAGCCGCACCGGAGAACGGACCGCAGAGAAATCGTCAGTGAGCAGAAAATCGGGACATCAGCATCGGAAAGTAGTCGACTCGTCGACAATCTCGTGTTATTAACGAAGAAGATTCGCAAGAATTTCGCGACGGTACCCTGTCGTTCACGCCGACAACGACGACCAGGAACTTGCGCTCCTCGTCCGGGGAACTCGGTCTCTCGCGGGCGCGAGCCAAGCTTTGGCTCTCGCAAGCTACTCGCTTGCGAGCTCTCCCGTTCATTAATCTTGATCGGATCAGTCGAGATAGCGGCGAGCTGTTTCGGAAACCCTCTTCCCTTCCCCCCCGGCCTTCAACCTTCCCTTCGCCCTGCCTCCGCAGCACCCCTTCTCATCAACTCTCTCTCGGCCGGCAGCGGCAGCACCAGAAGCGGCTACTATAACGCCAGTACCAGCATCGCCGGCTCCTTCTTCCTCTTTTCTTCTTCCTCATCTCTCGCGGCAGAACTCTCTTCCCTTTCGAGACTCTTCTCGCTCCTTTCCTCCTTCTCGCCGTCATCTCGTCAGGCCAGCACCTCATTCTCTCGTCTCTCGTCCTTTTTTCTTTTGCGCTTCGGGGCTCCGGCGTTTCTGCTCGAGAGTCTTCTCGCTGGTTCGCAGCCACCCTCAACCCTTCGGTAGTCTCGAGAGCCCCGTCTGTCCGTCTTGTAGCTACGGCTATAACGCTGCTGTTCGGTCAATCCGTTCTCTCCGGGGATAGTGTGTCGGCGAGGAAACACTTTCGGCCCCTGAATCTTTGGGAATATCGGGCATCCCTCCTGTCATCGGAGGAGCGAGGGCGGCTTCGATTCTCTTCCTATCACACCAGCCAATCTCGCCCGTTCGATTCTTATTATTCATTAAAATTGTCTTCTTTTTTTGCTTCATCCCCGCGAAATACGTGATGGATTCTGTTTTCAATTTAGAGAGGAGCCCCGCCAAGCAAGGACGGCAACCGGGGGCGACGGAGATGCTGGTGTTTGCCGGCGGAGCGTTCTCCGCGACCCCTACGCTCGGAATAGCAATGAGACAACGGTCCGTCCCGGAGCTTCGGCACAGCTACTGTCCCTCCTGAGCCCTGCCGTCTTTCTTGTTTAGTCCACCCTGCACCAGGTCCTACCCTTCGCATCGGGACGATCGATAAATCGCCGTGGCAAATGCTAACAGAAAAAATACAAGCTTTTTTGGAATAAAAAAAGCACGATCCTAAAACCATGACGACGTGGCTGGCAGCCAGTATGTAAAAAAAAGACAAGGTGAGTTTTTTCCAGCCTCTCACAGCGTGGAACTGCATTTTCGTGTAACTCTAATCGATACGCCGTCGTGACAGATCGGAAACGACGTGAGGCAAAATGTTGAATCACCGACAATGAATAATTTCGGTATTCTGCATCCTGCAGTTGGCAAATGATGCATTTTTAGGTTTTCGAAACAGACGTTACTTCTGTCGGTAAATTCTGAATTCGAAAATAAGCTAACCTTTTATCGGCATTACGTAATGACGACAGCAATGTTGGATCATTTTTGGAATTTGAGGTACGAAGCTACCGCCAAAATTTTAGGCAGTGCTAGATAACAAAAAATTGATAAACGTTGGAGTGTCTCCGTGATGTTGATTAAATATATATCCTCGGAGGGTGAAATCTCGTGAGGGGATGATTTTCGCACGTCCGGCAGTACTTAGAGCCCCTCGTCGTGCTGCTGCATCAAGAACATCTCGTGCAGGCCCTCTTCACCGGAATTGGCGACGTCGGGCCATCAACGCCCTCAGCGTAATTAATCCCGTAATCCCACCGCTGGTCATTTCCTGGATCGTCGGTGGCGGGAGGGTCGTATCTGGCACTCCAAACTCCCGGACTTTATCCCGCTGCCGGCTTGACCCGCAATAACCACTTCACCATTCGCTGCCAAATCCCTCCGAAAAGAGATGATGGTGCTTCCCAACTCGGACACTATCGTATAGCTGCTTACCGCGAAACGCGAAGAGAAGGGAAGCAAGAAATGGCCATTAAATGGTCTTTCTTCAGTTCCTTTTTTATCCCCGTTTTTATTCCATCTCCGTATATCAGAGCTTGAAGAGATGGAAGAGACGACTCGGTGTCGGCACGAAAAGTGAAATTTTTCACGGTTTAACTCCGTCAGTCGACAATGTCCAAAATTCAGGACCATTCTGTACTTATGGCACTGCTTTGTATGATAGAATACTGGACCGTCGATTTCTCCATAATGGATGAATCCTATTTTGAACGCGAGCGACGAACCAACTGGCGGAGCCGAAAAATCTGATCGGCAATTACGAAATATCTGAGAAAATTGGTAGGCCATTGGTTCTCGTTCCTCTTATTATATGAGTTAAACAGCGGGGAATAGGAGAGAGAAAGGGCTCTCGGGATAAAATGGTAGATGTTTACGGGTTCGGGTTTGTTGTTCGGTTCGCCGTTGGCCACGGCGTTTCCACGGATCAGACAGCATACGGGCTTCTCTCACGAGTCTTTGCCGCCCGACGAGCTACACGAGGAACGGAACGCGAGACGTGGCCCCCCTCTCGATACAATTAAGAACCCTAGGGGGAAACAGGGCCGAGGAACCGCCCCATACCATTTCATCGACGTTCCAGCAGCAGGAGCAGGCAGCATCTCTCATTCACGCTGGCTTTCGCCTATTGGAGAAGGGTCTTTTTCGAGCTCGACAGAGGCCGGCCCGTCCCTTACGCCCTGCTGTTCCTCCTCGAGCCATACGAACGAACCTTTATGGCTGCCTCTGTGGCATGGATGCTTCAAGAATATACGAGGAACGCGTGGTTATAGATTAATCTTACGAGACAATTAAAGACTGGTTCTTGATTGTTTATAAAGATTAGTTAATTTAAAAATGTAATAGAATTAAACTTTTTTGTAAATTGGCTGGTCGACCGGTCAAAGGGTTTAAAAATAGTTATTTGCGATACAAGTGCGGTAAATCGAACTTTATACGCACGCTGTGAAGTGAGTCACACGAGCCGGCGAGTGCAACTCACTTCACAGACCTTGTATTATTTTCAGTGCACTGCACTAGTATAGTATTAGTACATTACGATACGAGTGCGACAAAAGTTTTCTGACGAGTGTGGGTTTGCAGCACGAGCCGAAGGCGAGCGTTGCAATCACACGAATTAAGAAAACGTTTTTCGCACAAGTATCGTACGAAATTTTATTTCACAAGATGCGAAAGAGGAGTTTTACGCGCGCGAAGCGTGCGTGAAACTGCACTTTACGCACCGAGTGAATTAAAATGTTTTTAACGTACATTTGTAAGATGTTTAAAAAATGCATGTAATTTGTATCAATGCGCCGTTTCAATCGAGTGCGCGCACGGATTCATAATTAACACAGTTTCGATCTATCAGTCATCTCTACGCCATGCGGCATCGAGCAATTTTATATAAAAAAAAGCGCGACCGCTCGCGCGTCAGCAGGAGTGCGGTGTCCGCGCAGGACTTCCAGAGTGCGTCCGGTATCGACATCGAATTAACATTTTTCATCTTGTTATCCGAAATAATGAATGAGCTTCGAACGAGGCTCGTGATAGATGTTTGAACAGCGCGAAGCCCGTTAATTGAATTCACACTTAGTCACTGGCCCGTGCCCACGTAGCTCTGTACTATAGTGCCCTCAGCAGCACTAAAAACGGCAAGTCACTCGGCACTGATTTTCTCTCCGTCTGTTGTTGTACCGTACGAATAAACGACGAGGTCGAGCCTCCTCGCGCTCTTCGTTCATTTTCACTTTCATGCACTCAATTTCACAGATCATATTTCGTCTTGGTATCATCGTCACTTTAATAAAAGCTGCTTTTGGGCAAAAACGTCGCATAAAAAAAAAAAAATGTTGAAGAGAACATATAAAAATATACGCGAAGCTGTTTGGGGGGGGGGGGGGGCTGCGCGCGAATTTTAATACGCAAGGCCTTATAGCTCAGTATTACTTTGCTGGCGCTGCTGGAAACATTGCGATCCGAGCGTGGTAGCCCGTTACATTATTCATGTTTAATATTACCGAGTATTTCATCCCCCCGACACCCAAGGGCCGCCTGGTTCCGCAACAGCACCGGCTGTGCTGAGCCAGCTAATATTGGCGCGCGTCAGACGTGTAGGCGCGACAATCGTTCGGTCGAGTCGCGGAAAAAAATTACACATTTTCTCCGTGACGTCACTTCTAGTTTGAAAACGTCACTCTTAAACCAAAAATTACGTCACGCAGTAAAAATTTGAAAAATGTCGTTGTGACGTCATTTCCGGATTCAAAATCTCAATTTTCGAGGTCGCAGCTGAACACGCTTGTTTGAAATTTAATTAATCATTCCTCGAATTTATGTATTTTTTAATAATGTTTTATCAAGATCGACACGGAGCGTTCAGTGTTCACACATAAGATTATTTGTGGTGATTGACTATCATTCTTTTGGCACGTCTTTACTTGTACTTTTTAAAAATTATTTAACTCGTGTAACTACACGGAATATTGTAAAATTATGGAACTCGCATACAATGTTTATTGTTCAGAGTAAGAACTATGGTGGCGAACCTGTTGTCGGTCAGTGATCGTTTTGCAACGATAACGCCGGAGAGAAACGTTATCGCTAAGCTGTGCCTTTTAAGCGAGTTGGCACTCGATTTGCATGAAATGATCGTTAGCGACGCAACACTCCGAACTTCTCTGAAGCTCTTAAGCGCTGCCGCTACCTCGTACTCTCTCCGACTGCTCGTATAATTAATATGATTTTCGTACCCGTGTATACACGCGGTATGCTCCAGACGACGATCAGAACGAGACTAACTTCTGTGGTTAACATGAATTAATAATCCACCCTACCGCGTACACGGGGGGCGAGAAGGGGAAGGCGATGAAAGACTCTTCATGATTCCTTCGATAGAAGAATCGCGCGAAGACCCTATATACAAATATAGGGTCTTCGCGCGATCAATTCCTGCGATCAAAATTCTGCCAGAAAAACTTAAACAAGAAGCAAAGATCAAAGTTCATCCCTGGATTCGCGTCGTAATCCCATCAATCCTGTACATTTCGTCGACGTTATTTTTCTTCTCTAATATTTTGCGTATTTTCTTTTTTCGTTTTTTTTTCAACGGTCTTAGCAGCAGCACTTAGGAAGCTCTTTCCATCGAGGGCACTACCAGTCGAGCTTTTTGCACCGAGTCTTGTCGCGTCAGCAGCATTCAGCGATCCGCAGCCGCAGAGCTCGCGGGGCACACAATAGACCGGATATTTCAGGCAGGGTTGGATATATATCGGTCGAGGGAGAGAGGGTGGGTGGGATGGTCGCAACAACATCGGCGTTGATTTCCGCGGGGAGTGACGCGTCACCGGTTTCTCTCCCGTTTCTCTTGCGCGCACTCCCCTCGACTGTGAGAGTCGCCTCGGTGATGCTGTTGTCGCCGAGGGGTGCACCAACATTCGACGAAGTCCGCCCGCAACGTCGTCAACGTTCGAGCGGGATCGACCGGCAGCCATTGAAACGACGGTCACCCGATCGAAGTATTCCCTCTGGGCGTCCGGTACGCATCTGTGACAGCGATGGTAAACGTTTCTAGCACCGGTATCATCAAAATGGGATTCCCTTTTTTGCGGAGGATAAGTCGGAGGAAGATTAAACGGCAGCAAAGACGAACCAGTTTACAGTTCTTATATTCATTTTATTAAGAAATGATTTTATTAAGAAGATTAAACGGCAGCATAGACAAACCAGTATTACGATTCTTATATTTATCCCTATTAGGAGGGATACTGAGACAGGAATCACGGAAAAAATTCGGAGTCATATAGTAAATTTCAGTCAGGCAACATGACACATCAGCGATATGTGAACTTTTCACGGGGACCAATTTTTACCCGAAATATATGGTACTTTTTCCCAGAAGGCCGGTTGGAAAAATTTTGTGTATCCGGTTAAGAATTTTGTGGATAAAATTGTTTTGTGTATGTACGCATAGAAAAAAATTGATCGACATAATATGCCGGTATAACCTGCAAAATTAAAACAAACGGTCTGTGATTGCAACGCTACCGATGACTATATTTTCTAGTAAGAAGAACTACCATTCTAAAAAAAATTATGGGATATTCGGGCAATATCTGTGATAGCTAAAATTACCCTATTTTCGTTCCCATGTATTTATGTTAATTTCTATGAGATTACCTTCTCTGAATGTAGTCGACATTTTGGAGCTTTGTCTTGGGTCTTATCAGAGCCATGACGTAATCCTAAATTTCTACCAGGCATTTCGCCTGAATTTTTTCTGTGTGCTCCACAGCGTAATGAAAGTACGTGCCGACTGCTAAAATGAATAATAACTCTATTGTTTGAAAATCATATTATCCAACTTTCCACCGTTCAACGAATTCCAATTTTTCTACAATTTTACCGATAAAATAATATATTTCTATTCCGTTCTTGATAGAATCGTATGAAGACTGATGTTCACAAAGACGCACTGCGACCCTGTTGATGGTTTTCCATCAGGGTCGTTGAGAGCGACCGCTCCAGATAGCTCAATCCCCCAGGACAATCGCTCGCAAAAATTTAGGGTACCTCAGCTCACCTTATAAAGAACTATATTCTAATAATCTTCGCCTACTTCGACAATACAATAGACCCAAACGCGTGGAAGCTGAGCCGAGAGACGACGTTGCCGCTTACACACAGACAGTTTCAGCGGAGAATCCTCCATATAATATCTTCGGATGCTTTTAGTCCACAGCAGACTCGAAGAAGAGCATGAGGAAAGCTGCCGCAGCTCCGCGCAACCGAGGCGGTTGTGCCAGGCTGCACATCGCGGCGCGGTACACATATCCCGGTTGCATCGGGGTTGGTTTCACGTCGCTGCCGCTCTCGGCGGAGTAAAAGTAGTATAGAAAGTATGCTGGAAGCGGAGGGACGTACCGGGGTGAAAGAGAAGAACACAGCGCCGGATGGTAAGCGAAACGCAGAGGGGAATCGAGCGAAGGGCGAAGGAAGGGAGAAGAGTGGAAAACCGAGAAAAATAAAGAAATAAGTGAAGAGATGAAGAGAGACAGGCGTAGGTCGTGGGATATAGCACTGCTATACGGTGCATAGCTCCTCGGTGCGATCATTAATCACGTTCGTGTCACGGCTAGCACCGAGCCGGGCAACCGGGGGTACCTTTGCTAAGGGTATACGTACGCGGATGCTCCGGTGGTACGTACGACGCCGACGAGAAGACGCGGGTCGGAGTGAGAAAGCTTCGAGGAACCATCTTCTCTCCCGCAGGAGGAGACGCTTTCGCGTGCAGGATACAGGGAGTAGCGTGTTGCGGGGACCAACACCGCAGCCCCGTCATCCAACTCCGGATGTCGACGAACTTGATATGGCGGTGCAGTGGCAGTTATGGCTGTGAGGAATTTCCAGACGGGAGATGGAATTGTGCTGTACTGTGGTCTGAGTGCGTTACCGAGGAACGGCGCAGTGGATTCTGGGTACGGTGGAGGTTGAGTGTACGGTACGACTTTTTCCGCACAAAAGTCGACTATCCGGATGGGAAAACGCACCCAGAAAAAAAATTTATTTGACGGCCACCGTTTATTTGGTTCAAATAAAATATTTATTTGATTTAAATAAATATTTATTTAAATTAATTAAATATAACGGAGAGGTGCAGTGGATTCTGGGTACGGAGGTGGTTGAGAATACGGTACGACTTTTTCCGCCCAAAAGTCGACCATTCGGTTGGGAAAACGCACTCAGAAAAAAAATTTATTTGACGGCCACCGTTTATTTGGTTTAAGTAAAATATTTATTTGATTTAAATACATATTTACTTAAATTGAGTAAATAGTTACTTAGATGAAATAAATATTTATTTAAATCAAATAAATATGTTACTTAAAGCAAATAAACGGTGGACGTCAAATAAATTTTTTTTCTGGGTGCGCCCCGAAGCAACGTTGCGACAGTCGATTTTTCTATGGATCGGTAAGCCTGCATGAAGTCCTGCGGTTGCACATGCCTCCGGTAGCAAAGGGGCAGACGAAATATTTTACAAGCCTTTCAGGATCCCTGGCGGCCCGACGACCGCATCAAAATACTGTTGGTCGTCCCATTGTCTTCCCCGTTTCGACCCTCTGGTTACCTGGGAAGCGCAGCGTGCGCGACTCGCCGTACGGGCTGCACGCGCGTGATGCACCAATCGTAAATACGTCGCCTCCTCGCATCGCCGACGGAGAAAGTATAAATGCAAAAGATTTTGCGAGCCAGGTACGACGCGGAAAATTGGCGTGACGCGACGAGGCTGCATGCGAGCGAAGGGGTTGAGAATCGGGAGGGATAGCTTGACTCTTTCTTCGAGGATCCGTGAAGAACATCCCTCGGGTCAAAGCCACTGACTCCAGGGAACAATTTGCAAACGATATTCTCGACACAGTCAATTACATTCCCTGAAGAATTCTCGTGAATACAGCCTTAAAAAAAAAGAAATATATATGCTTTCTCAATGCGCAAGAGAGCCGAGCATCGTTCCTCCGTCGCGCCCGTAAATGTGTATAATGACAAAAATAGCCGGCGATGCGATTCTCGTCGGTGCAACGAGGTGCAGTTAGCTTCCTGCACAGCGTCTCGCGACTCTCTTCCTCGAGGCGTTTCCAACGGCAGAAGGGAGCACTGCACAGCAAAGAGTTGAATATAAATGATAGCAGGAAGCTGAATAATTATTATAGCGAATATTATGCGAGTGAAGTCGAGGCGGTGCGGCGAACGACGGGGGAATTGCTGGTGGCCGACTCTGTGCAACGAGGATGACTGCGAGAGGGGTACGATAGGTATACGGAGGTAGTCGCGAGTGTATGGCCAGAAAATGAGACCGCTGGCCGCCTCGGAATCGGTAAAGTGCGAGAGAAATGGCCAACATCGCCGGCTGTACGTGTGTGCGTGATTCCAAGCAACTCCTAATTACCTCGAGATAAATATCACTCCGTGCTCACGAATGACGTGTGCTCCTGCAGCGCGGGCTCTCAGAGCTCGTCAGTCAAAGCCGTCAAGCCGTGTGCTCGCTCTCTTTGCTGGGATATGTTATCGCCGTGGTGTAGCGAGCCCATCTGGGGACTACTCGGTTTTCTACATTGCGCAGTGGTGTACTTTCAACGTCCCGGGGATGCGATGAAATTATAATCTTAACCAATAATAAAAAAAATTTTAATCAAGAAAAGAAAAAAATGGTCGATCTTTAACCGGTCGGCGATGGAAATCTCGTTACATGTTGTAACTTTCGATCGGTAGTATTGGCTGCATTTCTGTGCCGACGGACTAATGCCGACGGGGTGTGACCGCAAAAAATTCAACTGCGACTTACTGCCTGTTTGGCATTAAGATTCAAAGGATATCTCACTTTGGTCGAGATTTTTTAAATACAGTGTCTCTGTTTTCTATGAAATTAAATTGAAAAAAATATCGTTGGATAACGTGATAGACTACCGCCTCGTTGATAGATACATGATAAACGTCACACGTGCAAGAGCGACAGGTACCCTGTAGCTCGGAGTTGCCCGGTGTTATTCGCTGCGGAAACTGGCCGCGCTATCACGCCACGTGAGATATTGTTCCACTGATGAAATTAATAGTGGGTGAGAACTAACGGCATGTAACATTAATCCTAGTGGTATTAGCGATACCACCGTGACGATCTGAAGGAACGCGAGAGCCCGGAGGCTGACGAGCGGAGAGCAAGAGACGGGCGGATATGGACCACGCGAAGGGACTGTTCAGACACATACAGTGGGTTACAGTAGGTTGGATGCAACGAGAATTTCTGGTAACAGGATATTGCGCCTTCAGCGATAGCTCGGCGAGGTCGAGAGGAAATGACATTGCCAGGGGATGAGACTGACCCCATTCAGACCGTGAGACCACTAAAGTTCCAACCCTCTCAAAGCAGAGACTCTCGAGACTGTCCGCGAGGGAAGATTTGTGCGAGTGTACTGGACTCTGCTTCGAAACCCTCTGCCCCAGTCTCGAAATGAAATATCGTGGGAGGATTAGATCTCTGGAGTGTGAGGACAGCTCTTTCGACGGACTTTGAAGTATTATTGGATCTTCTTGACCCACTAACTGTTTTTAAGCTGCAAAACACGTTATTGCCACTCCAAGAGGTTGTTTCATCAAACGTACTTGGCATTGGCACATTGGCAAGGGTTCGCCGTGGTCTCTGTGGTACGTGAGCTCGAAGAGGACTCAGCGGAATTTGGAGTCCAAAGGCGACATCATCGCCGTCTGTAATTGGTACGGTAGGAAACTATAGTTTCGCTGCAACCAACATGCAGTTCTGGGTATATCTTCGATCACGCCATCTGCCGCGAGGAATCTGTTCATCATAGGACATTGTTCTTTCATGTCGGTACAGTCGCAGTCCTACCTCATTTCGGACTCGTACTCTCTGACGATAACGCGGCCGGTCATCGGCTGTTGGAAATGTAGGAAACCGGCGCACCTTGTAGTTCCTCGCAGCCTCGTCCAGACGGTGCTCATTTCGAACCTTCCGTTGTCCAATGATCGACGAGTAGAAATTTCGTCGATGGAGTGGGGACAAGGCCAATTACTATCTACAAGTACGAACCACCCGACCCCCACCACTTGGATGTTGTAACCTGATTCCCCCACGGGATTCGTGTGTTACACCAGTAGCTAGTTAGAAGACGACATCGTGATCAGGCGTGACGATTCTTCGTTTCTCTTGCGACCACTTTCGAACGGATTCTTGAAGCTTGGAAAATATATTTTTTGACTATCAACTTATGAAAGAATTGGGACTTTGACTGACAGACCGAATAATCTGCCCCATCTTACATATAATCCGTAGAGCGGATGCTATCTGATTGTTTTGCCGAATGCCTGATATCATCAGGTGCGAAAATGATTTTGAAATATAGGAACAATGCACATCTCGCCCACTGCGATTTCACGTGATGAAGATTAGTTATATCGTATCGTTTATGTTTAAGACCAACAGGATGTGTTTCTAATACTGGGCACACGTGATATGATTTTCAGATTAATAAATCGTATATTGTTGTCGAGTTAGCTATGAGACGTATTGCTCTTAAGATTTTGTACCGTGATGAATTTTTGGTATTTTGGAATTGTATAAGACTTATTTTATTTTTATTATTTCACTTTATTGAGCAAATATATTTACTTATTTCTGTGACGTACTTTCTTAATCTTCTATCTTTTGGGTTTGGCCGACACCTTTACGTTTCGAGTCACTAATTGGGCCTGGCCCGTCAATATACACAGTAAAAAATAATGTCGTACAATCAGAATACAAAGTTTTGTAAAAATAATTTTATTAAATAAGTGATAAACACGTTTGTTCAGTTTTGAATATGGAAACCTGTCCATTTATTTCCTGTGTCATTAACAATTTTAGTTTTTATTTATTTATTTTTATTTTTTGTAAAACTACAGCCGCTTGGTGCGATCGGAAAATTAATGAATAAAAAGTTATGAATGTTTGTGGACAATAAGTTGGAAAAAGTACAAACGTTTTGTTACTGTGTATCAATAAATAAATAAATAAAGTAATGCCAACGAATATGATTTACGCTCAAGCGTTTTGTGTCTCCGGCGTCAAAGATATAATTACTTGGTACTTATAGCGTGGCAATAAATAAAGGCATGTTTTGCGGAGATTCATTTATAGAATCAAAATGCGTATTTATTCAATTCTTTTGCGGAACAACATTCGTCCATAAAATATACATTTAAAAAAAATTCTTGTCGTATAAACATATATCCATCGTCGTTGACTAATGTCCGTTAGTCATTCAGAGTCGCGTGGCGTGTCATCCGTAAGATACCTGTAGAGACGAGCTTCTGATATCTACAATTCTACAAAAGCCCGGATCTACAGGGTAGATCACGAATGTGCCTATTATAAGTAATGGATCCCGAATGTGCTCATCATCAACGAATCGCTCGAATCCACTTGCGGTACCTTGAGCGTCCTCATAGAGCACCTGCCTTCTCGAATCTGTAACAGAACATGCGTTCACAGCAAAACAATTCATTTATCGTCGAAGCTAAGCCCGCCGAACACCTTTACGGAATAGAAAATATTCATGAGCTTCTGGCGATGCCTATTATGGTACAGTTAATATCCAGTTCCGCACCACGCGTCGGATACGTGACGTCCTTAATGTTCGACGATTGACGAACGTGACCCGGCATCAGCGTTCGCAATACGGTCGAAGGAAGTCACGAATCCACACTCGTCGTGTACCTGACGTGACTGCGATTCGAGGATTTAACAAGCTATCAAATTCTCTATCGCGGCGACGGGAAACCGTCGATCGTTCGAGACTTACGCGCGTCGGATGTCTATAAATCCGTTTCATTTTTTCAACGCAATTATTATTATTTTTTTTTCGGAGGGCCAATCTTATTATCCTCTCAAAATTCCTTCGAATTCAGACGCAGCGTAAAACGATGTTACAGCAACGAGTAGGCAAGCGTTTGACGGGGAGTTGACAAACACAGGAGGAGCGGCACGAGTTCACTTGCATGGATTTGATCACGTATGCGTATAAACACTACCACAAAAATGAAAAATATTGCCTCGCAGCAGGAAAGAGTCCGGTGAGCCACTTGCCGTGAAAAAACCGCCCACGATTTGCGACTCTGAAATGTAAGAAAATCAACATAAGCGTTACGCGCGATGTAAACTTCGATGAGCAACAAGCAATGAGGCAAAACAACCCGAAGACGCACCAATGCATTCGATCTGAAGGATCTTTATTTAATTTTTCTCTACTGTTTTTAGTGAATGAAGAACAATGTGCGGTATGACTAATATAAATTTTTATATTTTTTTACATTACGTGATGCGAAAGCTTGTTGATAATATTTTGTATCGTGAAGAATCCAAACTTCCTGCTCGCACCTGATCGGGGATGCACTGTTCGGACGAGGTTCCTTCCGCGGTGGATGCTAAAATCCTTGACGAACTCGTACGAAAATTCGACTAAACTCGCAGCGAGTCCGTCGCTCTCCACGAGGACACGGGCCAACGCCCCTCGTCGACGCGCGGTCTCCCGACTATCCTTTTCACCGCGATGGGGAAGGCGTCCCGACGCGAAACGTCGAGGCGCGCGCGGGGCGTCTCCTCGTCGCGGCTGCCCGGGTTAAAGCAGGGGGTTCCCGGATTCTGCGATGATTGGACCGAGCGCACCCTCCTCCACGGTGCAGAGTTGCCTCCGCTCAGGAACGTACGAAAATACCGGCGCTGGACGGGGCGACTGGGACAAATTTTTTTCGAGCAATATTTCCAAACTATCGACACACAAGTACTATAAAAAAATCCAAAACTCGAATCAGATAACGAACGATATGCCGGAATAATAAAAAAAAAAAAATACAACGAAACGCCAAAACCTCGTAGATATTAATCACCAATTATTATCATTTACCTCTAACTGCGACGCGAATGAATCACCTGAAAGTTTATATGAACTCCAACCCTTTCTTAGGCAAGCCTCATCGACACGGCATCGACAATATATTTTTATATATTTTAAACAACTCGTTTGATATATTTTATATATTTTCTATATTTTGAACAACTCGTACAGTAAGTAACGCAGATATGGACCGGGCTCGGTGTCCAGTAAGGCCGCTCCTGATCTCGTCCCACCCCGTACCCGGTCGTGCTCCCTCGTACCACTCTGTCAACCCCTCTGAGACCACGATCCCGGCCAACCTCGCTGTCTCGCTCTTTCTCACCCCCGCCATTCCGGTCTCGTCATCTTTTCTCTTTCATACCCGGCACACACATACACATAGCCACACAGACACACACACACACACATACATCTCGACCTAGCCAGGAACCCTTCGAGCGACTTGCGAGAAATCGGCGTTCCCGAGTCTTCCTTGTCTCGCGCTTTCAAGCCTCGCGGTGGTCCAGACCAGCCGAAAAGTAGCTATGGTTTCTACCTTCCCTCCCCCACCCTCCCCACCACCCCTGTACATAGAAACGCTCTTTCTCCCTCAAACTCCCAACGCTATTCTACGTTTCCCGGCGTATTGATCGACCCTGGTCCCGAACCGGAGGCTGCTGCGACGCGGAGGAGCGACAGAGAAGCTGCGCGAGCGAGAAGAGGATCGAAAGAGCGAAGAGGGGGTTGCCGCTATATCCGCACGGCTAAGGGGTTGGAACTTTAGCATTTCGAGGGATATATCTCGCGGTGGTGGTGGTGGTTCCGAGCTTTTCGGATGCCGCCGCTACGGGAGAGGACGGGATAGGAGAAGAGATGCCTCTACTCAATAAATCGCTACCACACCACTCATCTCGTCATAACATCATCCACGTCGCATGCCACTCAGCCACCTTTCCGCCTGTCGTTCCCTACTTACCCGCTGCCCGTCGATATAACACCGCAATTCGGATCTGACAGCCTGAGGACACCAAACGTTTTCGCACGGGGCCATCGCGAATATTCGACCGATCCCGGATAATGGAACGGTAAGCAGCGGCGAGGCAAAGTTCCAGTGATCGATCATTCGTCAGTTACGCGGCGCAGATACCGATACAAAATGCTCTCAATGAGGTCTTCGCCGATTGTATTGTTCGGGCGACAGGTATTTTACTCCTCCGGACGGTTGTCGAGGCGGGGGAGGGGGCCGGGCGGTTTTAAGCGTGCCGATGAATTTTTCCAATCGCCCTCTTCGCCGGGCCGTTAATCTAGATTTTTATTGCCTTCAGCGAGCGCCCGAGAGGGAGGCTTATCATCCCCTGTGATATGATTCACGGTCTCGGCACCGCGCGCGCGCGCACACTCGAGAGGACGAAAATGGGCTATAAAATAGTTTCATAAAACAGATACTTATCGGACGGTCGTGAGTCGATGGTTGAATTTTTATTTTTTTTTGTTGTTTAATTTTAAATATTCTCTCACGGAAAGATTATAAATTATTCAACGTGCGCCCGCGCAAATAATTCTTGCATGTCCCGGCGGTGCGTGTTTACATACTAAAAGGATCTTGCGCGTGTAATAAGAAAGTTATAACTAGTCAAGTTTTTGATCGATCGCGCCCCAGGTACTTCGAGGTGGATAGTATAACGCGGAAAAACTTGGGTGTACAGAGAGCGAAATTTATTCCGGGTCATCAACGTGCAACGGCACTCGAAGTGTCCGCATTCCCAGACAACGTTTACGACCGCGATCCACTCGTATAACGCAGTTAATGTGGAAACCATCTATTGATTAATGCACGGAGGGGTAACGAGAGTTTGCTTTATGAAAATTATATGTCTCTCGTTATTAATAATCGCCAGTTACGAAAAATAAAAAAAAAATTAATAAATTCAGTCGAGCAAAAGATAACAGGGGCCAGCTAAGAATATTTTAATTTTTATTTTTTTCATTTTGTTTAAGCGAATATACCGAGTTGCAGTAGAAATTGAAAGAAATGTCCGAGTCAAAGTTGAGAAGGCTCGAGCGCGCTCAGAATTGGTTTCAATTCCGTAAGCAATTCTTACCTCGAATCTTCATTAACTTGGGTGCGACTGCAGCGGGCTGACGACGATATCCACACGGTTACCGTGCGGACGCACGACTGGCGAGAAACCCTGCGACCGAGTGGTGTCTCGGGCCATTGTATCACGCTGGAATGTTACACGGCAGGAGGAAGGAACGTCCGGGGCTGTGACTCGAATATCAATGAGGTTCGGTCGGCTCTCTTCTTCGCGGCGCAATCCCCGACTACCGATCATACTGTTCGAATGTTCGACGTTCGATCACCCGTCGCTGTTAAAATCACGACCGGGAATAAACAACTAACGGGGTTCTGAAACAAAAAGCGTGAAACAAAATTTTTGAGTCTGCGCCGGTAGAGCCGAGAGATGCAAAACCACAGGGCTATCCCAACTGTCGACCAGCTTTGCGGAATAAATATACAAGTCGGCAGCAATAAAAGCTGAAACGACCGAGCTAATGTTATTGAGATGAGCCGGGAGGCCGGGGGGCGGAGAGGATTTCTCGACGAGGAATTGCATGCCGCCTTCTTTTACGGAATTTAGGTCCACTCTCTTTTTGCCCTCGCCGATCCCTCGAAAAAATATCCCTCTCCGCAAATTGAATCGCAATCGTAAGTTCGTCGTTAAGGAATTCTAACTGCAGCCTGATAAAATACCGATTGGAGCTCCCACTCACGCTCTCGAGCTGCCTCTGGCCACATCTATACCGGAAATTTCTTTCTAGCGCGGCCAATCTTGGACCGCAGCCAATTGTCTTATTTCCGGAACGAGATTTTTCTGCCAGCAATGAATACATCGATTCGATCTTATTCCGGTAAGCACCGATAGATATCGAGCTTGCAATTATTTCATTAATTTTAATTATCAAAACGCGAAAAATGGAAGATAGAATGCACGGAAAAAGAAAAATTGTTGGGACAACAAGAATTTTGTTACCATAACTGATTTAGCTGGTTAACATAGGGACAACAAAACATTTTGTTGTGGCAGCAAATATTTTGCTCTGGCAACAATTATTTTGCTGTAGCAGCCAAATATTTTTGCTGCCACAACAATAAATTATTAACGATCTACATTTTGTTAGAGAAACAGAACTATTTTTCACCGTGTGGTATTTCGTAACAAAAATGAAAACATACCGGGCTTCGAACCATTAGGAGACAGACTTTTGTCTCCATGTTATTTCTCCGGTGCCCCGCGGCAACCACAGAGTTCGCCGGTATAATGTTTAATCATAATTTATGCAAAACTCTACCCCGTGGGTTTCGCGGACCGCGTATATATCCGCACTGTCGTCCATTCAGCGGAAGTACTACGATGAGCGCGAGCGCACCACAGGCTTCCCCATATTTCGTGACTCCATAATTTATTCAGCCGAAAAGCTTTCAACTCTCTTTCTCCGTCACTGTGTAAAAGTGTACGTAAAAACGTTTTCCACCGCAAACAATATTTAACGGAGGAAAAATTAATGGCTCTACTTAAATACCGATAAAAAATGTAAAATTCTTCGGTCTTAACGCCAATTCATTATTTATCGATGGCTTCTTGTTTATCCTAAAATTGGCAGCCAGTAGACAACGGAGAATAGCTCTTGCACCATATCGTAGCTACTAGCGTCGATCGATTTCGTATCTTTTATTCATAGACTCTGCCGTTAACGCCGCTCGGTTTATCACGCGTTCGCTTTCACGGTTGTTCACTCGATTATATTGCCGTCTGGGCTCCTCGCACTCGACCACCCCCGATGTCCTCTCTTGCCCAACCAAAAATTCATCCATTAATCATAAACGCATATCAAGATGCGAGGCCACGGTCCACGCGTCTGAGAACTGCTGTAACAATTAATCCACTATCTACGTCATACAGGAAGGACGTCACTTCCGTTCGAAAGATGAGATTTTCACACCGGAAGTGGCGTATCTCCGGTAAATCTCCGGAAATCTAAATTTCCGCTTTCGAAATTCCATAGCAAGGGCGCGAAGCAACCGACAACCTCCTAATATTATATATTATATATTATATATTATATATTATATATTATATATTATATATTATATATTATATATTATATATTATATATTATATATTATATATTAT